>VXAV01010314.1:371023-413159 GCA_013399715.1 Alectura lathami | reverse complement strand
TTTTTTTTTTTTTTTTTTCTCTTCTTTTTGGTTCTGCTGACAAACAAAAACGCCCAGTCCTTTAGTTATTCTGCTCCAAACGGCTCCTGAGATCTTGTTTCCTCTGCTGGCCTCCCTTCTGTCATCTCATAAACTCTCATCATTAGTGTGGTATTTCCACACTTTTACTCCCCTCCAAACATAGTAAAAGCAGAGCAGCCAGAGCAGCTGTCTTCCCTGCGCAAACAACAGTCATGGTCCTTCCATCACGCAGAGTAAATTTTGGTCACGAGCACCTCCCACCACCAGTGCCTGTGGAGCAGCTCTGGTGTGGGCAGCAGAAATGAGGGCCCTGTCCTCAGCAGAACCAGGCTTTTTCCCCAGGCCCACTTCTCCCCTGCCAGCACAGCCACTCTCGCTGAAATTCCTCCCCATGAAGGATAATTAGCAATTAGGAACATTTCCTCTTGTTTTTAAGCCAGCAATGTTACAATAATAAGCTGCATTCAGATTTCCCCTAAACACAGCTGTGCCGTAGCGGCAGGGAACCTGAGGCTGGAGGCAGGGAGGCCAGTTCACAGCATCCATCCAGGTTTGCAGAGCAGGGAGTGGGAACTGCCCATGCTAAACCAGAGGCAGCTGCTTCGTTGGTGTTACAAGACATCTTCATGGCAAGTCTGCAAGAGAGCTTTGTTGTCCTGCACATGGACGAGCCTTCCAGCAGACCCAGACCCTCTCCTCTGATATCATGTCCCAGAGGCTGACCCATTTTATTCCGAGCAGTGAGGGCTTTCTTACACCTTTTCTGTCTTGTCTCCCTTAACCTTCCCAGGGCTGTCACCAGCTGAAGCTCCAGCTGCGATCTCCTCCCCAGTGCTGCTCCGCTTGGAGGAGGCTCACCTCTGAGATGGGCCCCAGGAATAGACCCTCTTTCCTTATGAGCCTGTAACAACTTCAGGACGCTGAGCAATTAGATGAAATTTGACAGTGAATCCATACAGCAGTTTACACACAGTTGTTTTACAAAAAGTTAGCACAATTGTTTTTATGTGTCTTCACAACTTCATAGCTGTATCACTGGAAGGTAGAGAAAAGCAATAGGACACCAGTCTCCATCCCATACTAATCTGCTGACCAGCTGGTTCCCCAGAGCACTGGGGAGAGAAAAGTGCCTTCTACAGTCATAGCATACTTTCTGCAATGACAGCATGTGAGTTGAGAGAAAAAGATTCTCCCACTCTGATCTTTCCCAACCCAATCCTTGCTGCCCTCTGAATCTTTGGAATTAGATATTCCAAAGTAGTTCAATTTAGGCGGAAAAAAAAAAAAAAAAAAAAAAAAAAAATGAAAAAATAAAAAAAAAAAAAAAAAAAAAAAGTCAGTGGACAATTGAAATAAACAAAACAGCCTTTCCACAATAATTAGCACACAAATTGCAAGGACTACTGAACTGGACACCACAGGCTGATACCATGTAAAGATATCATCTGAGCCCAGGAAGGAACTCTCCATGCAAAATACATGACTTTTCTCTCAAAGCACCACTGCAGAATGGGCTGTTCAATCAGGTGCAGCACCAGTGTTTGCTACCCTGTGCCATTCTGGCTTGCTTTTGTTGCCTCCAGTGGTTGTCATCAAAACCTCAAAGAAGGAGTCTAGGAGATGTGCTAAAAACCGTCCCCAGCTCAAGTAAAAACTCCTTCCACTTTCTTAACCCGCCTTCTTACCCAACCCCCATTTGGCTCAGAGGAGACATCGTATTGCCTCCAGCTGGATTTAGAAAAAGTTCAGAAACAACTCAGGGCAGGGGGGGACAGCAATTTGGTAATCTTGGGATGAATAACAGCTGAGTCAGTAATGCAATGGTGACAGCTCACAGCACATTGGGAAATAATGGACTTTGTGACATGGTCTGCAGGGAAAGGAAGTTTAAGGCAGAGGGAACACGCTAACAAAAGGTAGTGACAGTCAGTTATTCCCTTCCTCCTTCCCAGTTACACTTTACTGTTATGAGAAAATTTATTTTATAACTGCTTAATGATTTTATTGCACTGTTATGGTGAAAGGGGCAGTCATACAAGAAACAAAAGCAAAGGGAACAGACTCTTCCTGGGGACAAGCTTCCCTAGCAGTGAGCTGACAACTGGGAGAACTGCTCCTGGGGAAGAAGCAGCAGCATCCTTCTTCTTCCCATTCTCTGAGAAAATCCTTCCCTCAGATGTTCTCAGATGACCCTTCTGTCTTGCATTTGCCCATACAACAAGCCATCATTTCTGGAGCCACCTGAGTTGTACTGACATAATGCAGCACCATGTTTCTCTCATAACCACAGGGCAGCTAGCCCTGTGAGAGGAGCTGGTAGGAGAACAAGTTCCCTGGAGAAGGAAGAGGGCATCCAAGTGCCAGGAAAGGGGTACCAGGCTTTGGAGAGGATTCTGGCACCACCAAAGCATTTCCCCCTCAGTAACAAGGGCCTGAGAGAGGTGGGGGTGACAGACAGGGTGGGGAAGGGAATGATGTAGAAGGAGGTTGCTGCTGGCTTTCTGAGCCCTCACAGCTTTCTGGTAATTTTGGAAGACCATCTGTGTCTCAAAATGCCCAAGAACCTTGCAGAATTCCCGGGAGGGCTCCCCTCTTAAAAGATCCATCTGTCATCCAAACTTGGCAGAGCTACTTTGAGAACCAGCACCTGCTGGGGGAGCTGGATTCACCTCCCCGTGCCGCTCAGCTCCTGGTTTTGGCAGGAACCAGCTTGCTGGAGGAGACAGTAAGGGAATGCTCTCGGGGCACGGAAGGTGTAGAAGAAATAGAGTCAGGCACAGGAGTTTGTCCTGCAGTGCTTACAGACTGAGGACAACACATGCTGTGAACTCACCGCCACCGTTCTTGTAGCAGAGGTACGGGAACCTCCACACATTACCCAGGCCAATGATCTCCCCAGCCACAGACAGCACAAACTCCATTTTGCTGCTCCACTGGCCTCGCTCTTCCATTTCCTCCTTTCTTATCTCTTCGGGAGCTGCGATGGCCCCATTGGGCTCTGCCTCCTTAGCTGCAGTTCTTGTCATGGCTCTGTGGGACAGAGGAGGAATAGAGCACAGGGTGTATGGAGCTGCTGGAGGAAGGAGAAGGGAGGGGACCCACCACAACAGACCTGTTCCTACAATTACCATGAGTGGGGGAAAAAAAAAAAAAAAAAAAAAAAAAGCACAAGAGCTCTAAAGGTATAGGAAGCTCCCTTTGACTCAGCTAAAAGAATCCTCCTCAAAAGCTTGCTCTAATGAGTTGTCTGGGTAACTGGGAACAACAACACTTACGGTCTTACCAGCAAACTGGCCCAGCAGAGTGCTAACACCATGGCTTGTCTTTTGCTGCAGTGTTCAACAGGGTAAGAGGGAAGCAGGAGCAGGTTAGCCATGCTTGCACTTGCTTCACACTGGACAGCATTGCTATCACTGGATCTCATTTGCTTCTGTGAGTTGCCTAATGCATGTGAAATGATTTCCTAAAAGCTAACCCTCTGGATATATCAGGCCCTCGGGTAGAGAAAGACACTTGCATATGAAAAGACAACTTTTAGTGATTGTGCATAATAAAGCAAGCAGGTTTTGGCAGAAGGCATGTTTCCTGAATCTGTCCTTCAAGTAAAGAGAAACCAGACCTCACAGTGTAATACCTCAGTTGCTCTCTAAATGCCAGGTCTTTGTTTCCCATTGGCCTTGATGCTGAACAGCCTGGTTCTATTCCCTTTAACATTAGCAGCGCATTTCCACCAACTCTGAAGGCAGGGGACTGAATCCCACACGAAGTACTGATGTTTCCTTTACTAAGAGGAACAGCAGCAAGAGCAGTGGGGCACAGAGCATGGAGGAGGGCAGTCAGGGACCATCGAAGGCCATTTTCCTGGCAGTATAACTACCCATTCAGAAATACTGCAGAAGGATTCTGGTCCTCTCTTAAACCTGAGAGTTTTCTAGTTATTTCCAACAGAGGCTTACACCTGGGTCACTACTGTTGTGGGCACCAACACTTGCAGTGCCAAATGCTGATGCACCAAGGCACTGGGGGAGCAACCTCCCTTCTTTCCCCAGCCTTTGTCATTTATGGTCTGTATGCCAGGCAGCACCTTTTTACAGGTGCCCCAAGTGGATCTGCACTTGGGTGTGATGCTGGATCAGCCCTCTGACTTCTATCCCACATTTAAAGAAAGTGATGCAACCCAGAAATTAAGGCATGTACCCCAAATGCTGGCTGGTGTAGAGCTGCCAGAGCATTGACAGCTCACCAGCACGGAGCTCCTCTCAGCCTCGACTTTGGCCCCTCCACTTTGCTGGATTGGATGGCGAGGGAAGCACTACACCCTGCCGCCAGCCTTCTCCCAGCTTCTGAAACCCCCTCTCCCCTCTGCCTGTCTGCTGCGGGGCCTGCCAGCTGGCTAATCAGTTCATTCAGATGCTGCAGCATAGCCTCCTGATCTCCGAGAGGAGCAGAGCTCCTCGCACTGTCAAATGGGAGAGAAAAAATAACACGTACTTAATGAAACGTGTTTGGTCTGTCACAGTCCTTGGCACGTCCCAATTTGCTGCAGTCCAGGGCACATTATCAAGTACAATGATGCTTAAGTCTGGGCTTATTGAGGATGTCATGTGAGGCTGACAGGAGAGGACTTAGCTAATTCTTTGCTTTTATCCTTTTAATGTAAGGAGATCCAGGAGCCAGCCTATTTCTACTCATATTTGTGTTTTTCCTGGGTTTGCGTTAGCTTTGTCTCATACAGGGGCAGGGAAGATCTCCAACAGGAAGCTCCCTCCTCTAACATGACCCCAGGAAGGCTGTGCCCTGAGTGCCAGCCTGGAGCCCCAGCCCTGCCACCAGCCTCCGGGATGTCTGGAGCAGGATGTGTGCTTTGCCCCCACCCCCTCACACCAGAATAGGCCAACACAAAGCACAGAAGCTGGAATGCTGCTCTGGAAAAGCACAGAACAGCAGGAGAGATGCTGTACTTGGGGTTTATTTTCCTTTTTTTAAAAGGAGGAGAAGCACACAGAAGGTTATGGAAGCAAACCTTTTCAACCAGGTACAGGTGGTAGGTTAAACCAGTCCCTAGATTTCGGGCCCTTTGCACCAAAATCTCCAGCTTCTCCCTTTCCAAGCAAAACGACACACAGCTTTACACATCTCCACTACTTCCTACTCTGCACTGCCTGCTGATTCCAGTGGAAAGCCTATTCACACACCTCCTGCTTCTTGTCCTGAACATCTACCCCTGCTGTGCTCCTGCCCTATACATTCTCAGGCCAGATGGGGATTCACACAGCTTCTTGTTTCCAGCTAGGAACAATCTGAGTCTCCCACAGTAGCCTCACCACCCACAGTATTACATCCTCCCTGACATGCAGACATTTTCTTCTCTGTTTTGATTCTCCTGCCCTTAATACATGAGCTCAGAAAAAAAAGACTTTGCTCCTTACTGCCTGCCTGCAGTTTTTCTGCTCTCCCTTCATCAAAGTTTGGAGAAAAATTCTCTGGGTCCTTCACTCTCAACCTCTCTCTTCCCTCTGCGATGAAGTTCTTCCCATGGCTGAGATGCCACCCGACCCCTCAGCCACCACCCCCATTCTCTGTCCCCAGCTGCCTCTGACCTCACCAGCCTCTTTCACAGGTATCCTGCTGTATTTTCAGCCCACAGTGCTCCAACAAGGTGCCTTTTTCAGGCCTGGAGTACCCCTTGCAGATGTGATCTCTGCTCTTCCCAAAGAGGAGAGAGGGCTGTGTTGTCCTGCACCTACCACCACAGGGATCCTTCAGATATGGCCACCCAAGGCAAGTGAGGCCAAGGACACACCTGAAGCACTGTTGACACTCACAAGTTCAGTCTCATGTGCCAAAAGCACAATGCAGAAAAACAGCATTTATTGATTGTGTTTGGGAACAAGCAGGAATCAGAAAGGAGAATGAAAGCATCCTTTTAAAGCAAAATGTGGTGGTACCTCAGCCACTGCTAGGGCAAAAAGGGCTTATTAAGCACAGCTCATATGCAGTGAGGAACAAGAGAAAGAAGAGACAGAACCTGCCTGGGATTCTGGCACAGGAGGAAGAAGCCACGAGAGATCCCCCTGAAACTTTCCTTCCCACAAGCCTGGTGCCATCACACAGGAGCTCCTGCTGCTGGGAAGGTAGCATCCTTGGCTTGCCCTCTTCGGATGTTTTATCTCAAGGCAAAGGAGAGGAGGGCAGTCTCAGGAGCAAACAGTGAATCAGCAATTGATACAATGTCAAAAAACGCAAGGTAATGCTTACCAGAGGAAACCAATGCAAAGCACCTTTGGACACTCCTAGGTGTTGCCTGAGCTGTGGGAGGCAGAGCTGCAGGTGATGGCTGCAGACACTGCACTGCAGTTATGCATCTTGACTTTATTGTGGAAGAAGCAGCAGCCAAGCACATAATCTAAGGTAGGGAGGGAGGAAGCAGAAAGAAGGCAGCCTAGTCTGTGCTATACAAGCAGGTGCAGAATGCAGGAAATTCACTGGCTGCAGGTTATGAACTGGCAGCTGGAATCCTGCATTGCATGGTCATGCAGGAGGGAGAAGGGACAAAGAACCAGGGTACAGAGCCAGGTACAGCTGAAGGAACAAACCCTTCTGGATCAGTGCATGAGGGTCATAGCTGCAAGATGAACAGGAAAATATTAGCAGTAGGAGTGCTTCTCAGCCAGTCTAAGGGCAGCAACATGAATGGGGATTGCTGTTCCCAAATCTGAACTCCGTTGGAGCACAGCTCACTCCAGCTGCAGGAAGGAGAAGGGCAAGGAAAGGTGTAGCGAGACAAAAAGTGATCAGCTCCTGGACAGCAATCCAAACTAAAATGCCTTCCTTTTCAAGCTGTTGAAAGCTAGCTGGCTTCCTTACACCTCTTAATTAACTTGCAGGTTCTGTGGGCTACCAAGCATTCTCAAAGCATCTGTCCAGCAAGGTTCCTGTGGCACAGGAGGCTGCTACGAGGACTGGATCCTGCTTGCATTTTTGCAACATGAAATGCAAGCAACGCTCCTGCAGACAGTGAGTTTGCTGCTTGCTGACACCAGCAAGAATGAGATAAGGAGCAACTGCAGGTACGCTAACAACACATACATCCGTGATGCCAGCTGCAGGGAGTGCAGAGCACTGTCCTCCACAGCACACTGTCCTGGCTTGCAGAGACCAAGCAGCTCCTCGCTGCCCTCTGCTACCGGAGCAGGGCAGCTGCCCAGCACCCCGCGGGGCCTGGCCCTCCCTGTTGCCAGCACCACGTCCCTTGCTAAGGGCAGTGCAGGCTGTTTGCTGTTCTCCCTGCTGGCTCAGCCTCTCAGCACCCGTGGCTTACTGTCCCTGCTGCAGAGGACAGGCCGCAGAGGTTATTTCTTGCTTAGCCTAAATCAAGACTAACCGATGGAGTCCATAAAGGATGCAAAATAGATCAGAAAACATCCTCTGCCTTTGCATTGAATCAAATACATCCAAGACCCCTGCTCAGCCTATTCCTTGGCCGTATCCACTGCCACGTGGCACAAGATTCACAGCAAGCAACCACAGCAGGACGTGTCCTTGCAGACACAGAGCCAGACTCTGTTGGTGGCCCAGTGGCCAGAGGTGCCCAGCTCGAGCCCCGCAGTGCCCTGGGTCTTGTTGGCGGCCCTGGTGCTCAGCTGAGGTACGGGGCTGACAAGAGGGCAAGCACGGTGCTGCTGGGGCAGGGGCAGTGGCCTCTCATGCAGCCCCACAAGGACAAGTCTGGGGAAGTGGAAAAAGTGGCTGGAGAGCTGCCCCCTCACCAGAGCTCCAAATTCAGGAGCATGTAGGTGTGCGTGGAAAGCCTTGGGAGCATTGCTGGGCAGGGTCAAGGCACAGGGCTCAGCAGGCACCACATTTGCACCCACACATCCAGCGACGCTGGGCTCCTGCAGAGCTGCAAAGATCAGGTCCAAGGTTCAGCCTCTTGTATCAGTCACTGTCAATGAGGAAAAACTAGGGCAATAGCATTTCCAATGGCATTGGATGAAAGCCCTGGTCAGTAGCGATTACTTTAAAAGCACTGTTGATTTAAGGAGATGTGGATCGCGTGTTATGAAACCCCCCCCCCCCATGATCTGCCTGTGTTTGTTCACAAACACGCCCTCAGATCTTTAGCACATGCACAAACTGTGCCTTCTCCCTGCCTTCCCCCAGGCCCGTTCTTCACCCCAACTGGGAACAGACTTGATGACACCCTGAGCAGGAATAATTGAGCACACCTCCTGGAGCCGCAGCCCCCAGCCCGTGTGCCAGCACAGGGCCAGCAATCTCTGCAGGGCAGCTTGGGAGGAGAGGGCATCCCTGCTTCCTGCTTGCCCTAGCAGCTTCCCACCCACACCTATTAGCACCCAGCCATCACTGCTCTTCATCCCCGTCCCTCTCTGACCCCTTCTCATCTCTCTCCTCAGCCTTTCTGCTGACTGAGGACTTCTCTTTCTCTGCTGCAGCCTTCAGTGCCAGTTGCCCATCCTTCAGGCATCCCTGTGCTCCACAGCTTCTTGGCAGCTCCCAGTGCAACGCTGTCTGCCCTATTCTGCAGGAATCATTAAGGAACAAGCTCTCTCTCCCCTGGGCTGATCCAATCTGATTGTTCCTCACCACCCTCCAGCCCTCACTCCCTTTGCCTTTCCCCTCGCAGATTTACTGGTCCACACCCAGTTAGACCCACTGGGTGAAAAGATGCCTGGCTCACCTGCACCTGGTTGGTCTGCCAAGCAGGGCCGTCCTGTCCCACCGGCGTCCAGGTGGGAAATCCACCAAGCGCCGAGGAGATACAGCAAGAGTTAAGGCAGAGGCTCCCCTCTCTCCTCCTCTGGTCCCTCCCCTTCCACCAGCTCCCCCCACCAAGTTGCCACCCTGCTCTCAGGTGGGTGGTGGGGTGGCAGCAAGGGAGGTGTGGCAGGGAGGGAGAGCTTTCTCCACAGCTCCCTTTCCACATGTGCCTCTCCAGACTTTGAACTGCGGCCCCGATGGGAAAGCAAGAACAGCAAGCAGCAGAAGTTGGGCAGGGCAAAGGCCCCGGGTTTGCAGAGACCGGCCCCAGCCATTGGCAGAGCAGCAGGGAGCTGTGCCCCTCAGACTCTGCGGCATGGCCCCAGCTGCCTGCCTGCTCTGCATCTGTCTCAGCCCCATGTGCTGTTCCAGAGCTTCTCGTGAGCTATGCCAGCAGCAGGCATTCCAGTTCTGCCACTTTTCTCAAGACAGTTCAGCTCTGTACATTTTTTTAATGGCTGTTACTGTTTCATGTATTGCTTTGCCCACAAACATGCCTGCCAAATTCCTATTGACCTTTTCATGTACCCACGCAGTCGAATCAGAGCCGCATGCGGGATCGAAGCTGGGACGTGTCCACCACACACTGGTGTCAGTGCTCACCAGATGAGCTTCCTCTGGTCACTGAAGAGCTGGCAGCAGCCCTCTGAGTCTTGAGGGATAGCAGGGTGAGCATCACAGTCCCTGTGCCTAGGGATGGTGCCGCTGCCTGTCCTGCCACAGAGCGCCGGTGTCACCCAGGGCAGCTGGGGAAGAGGGACGAGAGAGGTCATCCAGATAGGGAAGAGAGATTGAGATAAGCCTAGGTAAGCAGAGCTGACCTGAAAACTTGATTTATCCTCACTGAAGTATTTCACAAGGACATCACAGCCTTTTGCAAAACTGTAGATGGCAAATGGCCTGTGACATTCAGGCAAAAGAAGGAAAAAGACAACCTAAATGAAAACTTAATCCACAAATGGGTGAAAATCACTCTCCATCAGGAAAAAAAGGCTGCTACGTTTATTTCTCAGCCCAGAAAGTACCAGAAGTTACAGACACTGCCTTCAGAGTTGCTCCGTAGGCAATAACTTGCCCTGGTTTTAAACCCTGCCACGGACATGGGGCAGCCTCATCCCGCTGTGTCTGTGGCAGCCTCCAGCTGAGGACACCAGTGCCACAACCCGGATCCCAACAAGCCAGTTCCCATCCCCTGACAGCCTGGTGGCATTGACCTCAGGGAGCACTGGAGATCGAGACTCAGTGCCCACATCCATCCACTGATGGGTGCCCCGGCCTTGGGCACACCCTTGCCCATCTGCAGTGACCCCACCTTTAAGCACCTTTGCTAATGAAACCAAAGAAATGTCATCTCCACAGCTGCTTGTTTGATCAGGAATTTGCCTCGCTGGCTGAATGTTGTACTTTTAGAGGAATTTCCCCTAAGCATTCTTATAATTTATTTTTTATGTTTATGGTTAATTTCTGCTTAAGTAGGCCTTCAACTTCCTGCAACAATTCCACCGTAACTAATCACAAGTGAACATAACCAAAGTAATGAGTGCTAATGAGGCCCTACAGAACCGTAATGGGCTCTGGCACGGGGCCTTGCCGTGCCTTTCTCAGCGCTGCCCACCATCAGTGGTCCTTTCCAAGGGCTCTGGAGAAGCGAGGCTGTCAGCAGCCTCCTCCTTTGGAAGCATGTGCAGAGTGAGACATCCCTGTATTCCACAGCTGCCATGGCAAAGGAGAGGACAAGGCAAGGGGAGATTGCACAGGAGCTCTGTGTTGGCAACAGCGGTGGCTGTGGGGAGGATTAGAGATGCAAGGGCAATGTCCATGGCCTAAGATGCTCCCTGAGTTGAACTGCAGAGCTTGCTGGTGATCAGAGACCATGAAACAAAACTGGGTCCTCCATCTCATCCTCATATTCCTGAAACTTACTGACCAACTTCTCATGCTAAACTACAGATTTTGAATTCTGAAGGTGGGGGGAAATTTCAAAGAATTGCATGTCTCCTGTCTAAAGGGACATCATGCCTTCTCCATCTGGGGAGAAGCTGAGGAGGGGTATGCGCCACAGGCTGTGAGAGAAGGAGTACTGGGCTGATCCTGAATGCAAGAAGAACTCTTTTCACAATATTTCAAATCATAAGAGATCATGATATTCCAAATTTCATCAAAATTCTGGACACCATAAGTTTGTGAATGGTTCTGCTCTGATCTAACCATGGAGTCTTTAAAAAATGCTGTGAAAAATGTCATATCTGGAAGTTTCAAGTAGACTCATTTCAGATTTAGTCCATCAATCTGCTCAATGAACAATGCAGAATATACTCAATTCATATTTCAAGCCAGGCATCACAGGTTCCAATACTTCATCCCAAAGTCCTATCACAAATAAGAATATCCAACAAAACGTTGTTTTCCTTGCTTATCTGACCTGCTTAGCTCATCCAGAGCTTTACAGCAATTAGGTCAATCAGGAACACAGGCTTGGGAGGTTTCCTGGCTCATACATAACCAGATCAATAAACCACATGCCCAATTCAATGGGCACCAAACTATTTTGAAACAAAGTGAGTCACAAGCCTTTCAGCAGACTCCCACTTTGCCTAAATGCAGATGAACAGATTTCTACCTCAGCCGTGTTCTGGAGGTGGCTGTGGACAATTTTCTGTTAGGTTTAATATACCTTCCCAGTGGACCAAACTTCTTACAGATATTACTGAAAAATGAAAGTATAATTTTGAGATTAGAATGACACAGATAAGAATATCTGTTGCTGGAGCTTCTAGTGTGATTCACACACACACACACACACAAAAAAAAAAAAAAAAAAAAAAAAAACACAGAAAATTATTCTCTGTATTGAACTTCGTTCATTCATTTCTAGAAGTAACTTCTACCAGCCAACAAACACTGTGTGCAAGTGGAATGACTTCATCCCCCACCATGCTTTAGCTCTCTTCCGAAAAGGGTTTTTCCTGGGTTTTTGAATTCCTTCCTACCCTCAGCTCACACATGAGCACCAAAGTGTAGGTCCCCAGGAGGCTAAACCAGCATGTACCACGAGTGGGAGGAGTATGACCCCTGTGGGGGGGAGCTGACTGTAGCTTGGGAAATGCCAACAGGCAGCAGGGACCACAGCAACCCTTCATCATGACTCAGGATAATCCCCCTCCGGCCCTGCAGCCGGTGAACTGCCTGCCACCCACCACACAGCTAGGGTCAAGCAGCCACCCAGCTCAGAGGGTCTCCTGCTCTCGTTCGGAGACTGGTCTGAGAGGTGGCCAGCTGAGGCCAATCGTTATCTTTTCAGAAGGGGAGGGAAGAAATCTGCTGGAGCGCAGCGTGGGTTGCTTACCAGGGGTCAGCACTACTTCCCATAGGCAGCTATGTGCTGACCATGTGTGGAAAGCAAGCGCTGACGCTGCACCAGAGGAAAGGGTCTTCTTTAACCCCTCCTGCCCCCTTTTCTGCAAAAATCCATACCACTTACTACTCACACTTCCTCAAGTGCCCCACGGCCCCAAAAGGCAGGGATTGAGAAGTTCTGCTCTGCATCCCCTTGTCCCAAGGAGTGCTGCTGGGGGCCTGACCCCTCTCGCCCCACAGGATGCCCCGGTGCCACCAGCCTGCCCGAGGAGGGACCCTGGCACCTCCCCGCGCTGCTGCCGGCGGTAGGTGAGGTCCTGGGGCCACCTGGTGGCCCATCGCGTGGATTGTTGTAATTCCTGTTCCCGCGCTGGGTGCTCCCAGCAGCACCAGAACAGGTCATACTGCAGTGCCCACCTGTGTCCGTGTGTCCTTCAGAATGCCAAGCTCCATTTATTCACTCAGCTCTTCCTAGGCTCTGGCTTTCTCAGGGTTACCTGAGAGTTACCCAGCTTCCCCAGGCTACATGTCCTCTGGCTGCCCTCTCAGATGCTGAGGCTACAACAATTAAAACAATAACTCTTTGATTGTTATTATTATTTTTTTAACCCAAACAGCCTGGAAATGAGGGGCCCTGTTTGTGGCTGAGTTGACATAACATACAGATCCTGCCTCAGCCATGCAGCTCTTCCTTCATATGCAGGGAAAGAAAAATAACTGGTTCTAAAGCACCTGGGAGCCAGTCAACACAAAAATGACTTAGACCTGCAGAGATGACGGAGAGTTTCTTGTGATCCTTCCCTTGCATGAAGAAACACAAGCCCACGCGCTTCTCCCAGGCCCCAGGAATAGCCCAGTGACTCATCAGCCGGGTGACTCTTTTGGCCGGGAGCTGGCAATGGTTCCAGCAGAAGGTACCATTGCACTTTCTACCTAAGAACTCCAAGCCTACTGCTTACAGAAGCCTCCTAATCAGTGTTCCCTGCTTTTCCTCCTACCTTAACCAAGCATCTTCTTCTCTCGCAAGCCTCCTGTACAAGTGTGCCAGTGCAACAGAGACGCAGACCTGGACGTCCCGCACAGCTTCACTGATACACACCCCACCAAACATGCTGTAACAAGGGATGTAAGACAGACAAAATGAGGCAAACTGTAAGTAGAGGGGAAAGACAAGGATTTAATGGAATGAATGAAGAAGCTCCCTAAGTCCGCACAAGAGCCATAACCCTGAGACTCTGGCACTCTTCACTCCATGATCAGTCCTTCTTTTCTGCCCACCAGATGGCTGGGGATGCTCAGGAATACTGGTGTTTGATCTGCCCCTTCAGAGCCCTCTTAGGGAGAGGATTAAGGTGCATTGCTAACTCCACGCAGACCATCCACATCAGCCTCTCCCTCAGCCCTTCAGATCCGGAGAAGGGAGCTCAACTCAAAAATCCCTCTCTCCTTGGTGAGTGAAAAATCCTTGTCTTATCCAACAGGTGGTAAAGGCTGCATAGAAACCGTCCTGGGGGAGGTAAGGAGAGCCACACTGGTCCTAGCAGTGAGATTCCAGCTCTGTCAGCATCAGGAGGCCAGCTCTGTTGGAGGGAAGACGATGTCCCGTGCCCAGCCTGGAAGGTGAGTCCTCAAGTGGACAGGTGAGTTGGCGGAGCCTCTGGAAGGCAAAAGCAGGTACTGAATACAGTTGCAATGACAAATGGTGACCTGGGCCCTCCCCATCCAGACGTGAATATCATTCAGCCAGCCTGCTGTCACAACAACCCGTTCCCAAACACTTGTGGGAGGTAGAGAACAGGTGGGATTTTTCTCGGAGCAAGACCCTGCTCTGCTGTCAACGGCAGCCACCATAGGCTGGTGGCACTGGAGACCATCTTTGTCCTTATTCCTAATGGTGCTTGCAAAGAGACAGAAGCAATAAACAAAGAGCACCAAGAGGCAACAGCCAGCTTGGAGCAGCCCTTCAGCCAGGCAGAACTCAATAAAACCAACGGTTTAGTTGTAGCAATGAACTCACTCAATTGATTCATTCTAGGCTTCCTACTAATGAACCTGCAACACACAAACAACCCCCCTGAGAGGCTGGACAGCAGCACAGTCCATGCCCTGATTCCAGAGCATCAGCCTCACCTCTCTGAGAGAACCTTTGATGGTGGACAGCTTGTAGATGATCCAGAGAGGGATGCACACCATGGAGGAGAGGGCCAGCAGCCAGCCCAGAGTGTCCCCCCACCACGGGTACACATACTTCTTGTTGTAGGTTAGTGGAGTGTATTTAATCAAAGAAAACAAGAAGGTTGCCTGGCAGAGTGGAAGAAGAAAAAAAATGCAAGAAAAAAAAACAGTTAGCCAAAACATGTCTTTCTGGTGACTCCACACCTGCACAGAGTTTTGTGGTAACAAAGAGGCTCATAACCCTCTACACATATGCACATCTCTCCAGATGTGTGTATGTATGTATCTCTATCTCGGAGGCACCCATCTCCCTTCCCACACCTCTCTTTCCCATGGGCTCTCACCAAGCAAACTGCCGGAGTGATGAAAAGCCAGCAGTATTTGATGACAGACCATGGCCGGTAGCCGATCATATCTTCAATGTTGTCATAGAAACGTTCAGCGCCTGCAGAAGAGGGGCAGGATGCCTAGCTGTTACAGGGAACAAGGGCAACAGAGTCTACGAGTCTCAGGGAGGATGGCAAGCGAGGGCCCCACTTCCCCACCATTTGGGAGGTCTCCAGAAGATGAGGCAGTAACCTCGGCATAGCCAAGAACCCTGCTGGGGAGATCACCAGGGAGGAGTGTGGCCATCTTCGGTCCTGGAGTAATGCCTGCGTGACTCAGAACAGCTCAGTGGGTCACCAGGGCAAGCCCCTCTGCCGGCACCTCTGATGCTAGGACATGAACCAAGTCTATGACCTGAGCCCAGGTTTTATCCATCTCTTGTGAATGTCAAGGCTGAAAGAGGGCTCTCAAAAGCATCAGTGGGGTTCTCAGACTCCTCTGTGCACAGATCAGGAAACTGCTTCCCAGCCATCTCCACAACCCCAAGGAAGGAGGGCCTCAAATTCAGGGGCATGGGATCTGCCAAGCCCCTCAGGGTGTTTCTGTGAAGAAACCTCCACAAGCTGAGTCCACAGGCAACAAAGCAAGGGTTTAAAAGGCTGCCTTGCACTGTGAAGTGATTGCCAAGAGGAGCTGCAGACCAGCACATTGAGGGTGGGAAAAACGAGAGCCTAAGAGAGCAGAACTGGGCTCCTCCGGTTCATACTCACCATAGACCCAGGCGATGCAGAGAGTCTCAAATATGGCCACAAAGAGCAGGCACATGCCACTGGCAGCATAGTAGTCAAAAAGCTGGAAGACATACATCCCACCCTGGGGAGGGCCGAGCAGGCAGCGAGGCAAGGTGGGGAGGGAGAGAAGGGAAAGAAGTCAGGCACAGGTGAAGACCTCCAGCCAGAGCAAGACACAAACTCAGCACCTTCCTCAGGGCTAGGAGACCTCCCTCTCTGGGGGTACACTTTTAAGCCAACAGTGAAGGGCACCTCCCTTTTGCTCAAGGCTTGATAGAGAGATGTGGCAGCCCTATGAGACTCCCTGCTCTCAAGAGCTTCTGCAGCCCTTCAGTCCCAGTTAGGGCGGAAGAGGGGAAGTGACCATCAGAGATGGTGGGGATATTTTAGGACAAGAGAGAAAAAAAAAATAAAAGCAACTCTTGTAGCTGGAAGCAAGGGTGGAAATCTCCTTAAAAGACACAATGCATCTGATTTAATTCAGCCTCCTAATTAGCACAGAGAAATGAGTTCTGCAAGTCATTTTGTAAGTACCTATTGCTGTGGGCTCACAGGCTTCCGGCCTGGATGTTTCACCACTCAGCACTATAAGCTAGTCTACAAATGGGCCTAATGGTTTGTCCTGGCACAGGGCTGCAGGTGAAACATCTTTTGGGCATAATACTGAAAAAATTGCCTTTTCTTACACAGAAGATGCAAATTGGAAAGGACATCATCAATTGGAATTGGCAGTATCAACCCCACAACACACAGACTTCCCAAAGGAGTCAAAGGTTTTAGACCAGAAAAGTTTTGACTCATAGGCACAAGGGGAAGATACAGGAATTCAGTGTAATAGATGAGGCATACTCTGAGCTCATTAAATTTTCCATCCAAGTTTTCATCCATTTATGTAGCTCCATATAGGAGGAAAGAAAAGGACAAAGGCTCACCTCAAACCATGCAACAGGCCAGAGAGGTAAAGGTTTGGCTTGTATAGAGACAAATTTATAAGCAAAATATTGGCTGTCCAGAGCTCCAGTTATCAGTTCTGGCAGGAGAGCTGTGAGGGCTGTAACTGGTACAAGGAGTGAGGTATGGAAGAGAAAGTGCAAATACCACAGGGAAAGGCATGGCAGGGCAACCTCCCCCAGGCAGTGGGCAGCAGGAAGGGGCTTATCAGTGAGCACCTATCCCACCATGGACCCCACCACCCGCCATGTCCCACTGCCAGGGGCACTCAGACCCTGCAAGTACCAGGCAGGTACTCTGAGCCCAAAATACCTCGGTGAGCATCACCAGCCCCACCAGATAGGAGAGGATGGAGACCAGCAGGATGAGGGTCTCTCGGCGGTTCTTCTTGCGGAAGACGGTGGGGTACATGTCCACGACAGCTGTGACAAGGCTCTCCACACAGACAAACTGCAAAGAGCAGAGATCACGCATCTGTCAGCCCATCCTGAGATGTTCCCCAGCACCCCCTGGACCTCCACTGGCCAGGTTCAAGCCTGTCTTGAAGGGACGATGGCTTTTGTCTGGCAGGGAAGTGTCCTGCTCCTTTACCTGGCTGTCCAGTCCCAGCAAAACAACCATCAGGAAGAAGAAGCATGCCCAGAGCGGGGAGAAGGGCAGCATGACCACAGCCCGAGGGTAGGCGATGAATGCCAGGCCAGGCCCTGTGGGGAGAAGGGCTTCAGAGCAGGCAGCAGCATGACGCAGCATGGCATGTCTCTGCAGACCCACACGGGGCAGCCAGCTGTCCAAGTGCCATGTGGGAAACCCATGCAGGGTGGAGGAGGTCCAGCAGGGAGAGAGGGAAACAGGGCACAGCAAGTAGTAACTGCATTGCTGCCACAAGGACTGAGGCCAGGTAAGCCTCTGAGCCCAGCACAAACCTAGGTACACGCCAGGCAGACACATCATCCCTCCTGGAGAGATATCACCTGTCTCACTATAACCCCAACGGGCAGCTTGTGCTGACCTCAAGGCATGGCCATCACATTATTACATTTCACAAGTGGACATTTGTTTCTCCCTGGGTTTTGGAGGCAAAAACCAGAGCTGCCCACCAGGAGGAGCGGCTTCTGCAACACCGCTCTCTCTGGGGAGGGTACCCTGTGGGCATGCCCACTGCCCCAGAGCACAAACAGCAGCCCCCATAACATGATCATCCCAGCACGGCCCCCACTCACTCACCTGACTCGGCCACTTCAGCGATGGGCACACCCTGCTCCCTTGCCATGAAGCCCAGGATGGAGAAGATGGCAAAGCCGGCCACGAAGCTGGTGCCACTGTTCAGGAAGCAGAGGGCCATGCAGTCCCTGGGAGAGGGGGCAAAGCATAAGCTGGAGGGACCAGGTGTGACCCACACCCCATGGCAGCCCCTACACTTCTGCCCTGGCTGCTCACTCATGCGATAGACTTGCTACCTGTCTGATTTTTTTTCCTCTCTCTCTCTCCTTCTTCCATCTGTTTGGGAGAGTACCAGGGATTATTTCTGTCTCTGTGTGGGGCATTTATTTTTCCCTAATACATTTCTTAGACCAGTTACAATGTTCTGGTGTCTCAGCACTACTAGGTATATTCTGGTCCTTGCATTATGAGAAAAGATGAACAGAGCCATCCAATTTATTTTCTCTGATCTATTCCCTTTTGTCTATGTTTATTCTCATTTTCATCCATTTACTCGTTAAACTAAACATTGCTTATCTATCCAATTATTTTTTATGCTCCAGTCTCCCCAGGCCTCCTGTGACTGCAGCCCTGGGGACAACACTAACCTTTTCCAGAATCTTTCCAAAATAGCCTGAACCAAACTGAACACACCCTTCCGGCATTTTGTGGCCTACTCTGACTTTATTAAATGCTACTCCGCAAATCCAGTGTGATTTTCTCTACCAGTCTTTAGGTCTCTAGCATTCTGGGGGCTTCACACTCCTCCCAGCACATTGATTAGATCTATCCATGGTCTGTAACCATTTCTAGAGAAAAAACATAGTTCGTGCAGAGCCCCAACACCATGTAAGCAGCTCAGATTCTTCCACTCTGACCACAGCACTTTGTGTGGCCATGGACTGCCCATCACCTAACACCATTGCTTTATCTTTTCATTTGCTCACTAGGGCAGAAGAGACTTCAAGTGACCTGCAAGGTGAGTCCCCATGAAACACCTGGCTGATAAGGAGGATCATGCTCTAGCCAAGCTCAGTTAGCCCTGAGGGATGCCGATTGCAAGAATATCCTTTCTCCACCCGCTATAAACCACTTGCTCTCCACTGAAGTTATGTTCTCAGCCATTTCATACAAACTCACATTCAATTCCAATAGTTCCTCTTCCTTCCCAGTGTTTCTTCCCTCCTTCCCCTAGATGTATGTATGAGGTCAGAGCCTCCTTGAAAGGACACGGGCTGGGAGATGCTCTCCAGTCACTTGGCAGGTGGGAAGGGGTGTCATGGTGGGGGGTTAACATGCAAGAAATGGACACAGAAAAAGGAGTCCCTGGATTTTCACCCTAAAGGAAGCCAGGGAGCCTTCATGATGACCCTTTCTGTCCCAGAGAAAGAGGAATGGTCGGTGCTGTTAGGTGCTGTCTTGGGCCGTTGCTGTATGAACAATGGTCTGTCCCCCCACATCCTTTCCTTTCCCCAGGTTTCCAACGGTTACACCTGGCCTGGGACAACTGTGTGGGGCACCAAGCTTGAGTCCCTCTGTCCTGTTAAAGCCTGGCCCTGTTTTCCTGCACAAACCAAGGCTGCAGAGTACAGGACCAGCTCGTTAAAATGGGTCCATGTCTGGGAGTGGGCTGGTCAGAGGCTTGACACTAAAACTAAGCACAGTTTCCTTACCAAGGCCAAAGAGAATAAGGGGCTTGTGTGTGAATGGACTTCTTCTCTATTGCCTCTGCTAGCTGCAGCTACAGAAGCTTTTTGCAGCCTTGCTGCTCAGCAGCCCCTGCCATCACCTCCACGTCACGCATGCAGATTGGAGATGCACAGGGATAATGCCCAAGGATATGCAGCAGGCCAGAGCCAATCCATTTTGTCTTCCCACAATCTTTTCTCTCGGCACTACATCTGACAGAAGGGACAAGAAAAGGAAAAGAGGTCCCAGCCCATCTGCTGGAGAGGCATCCCTACAGCAGATGTGCACTTCTGAGGTGAAAAGAAGGATGCCAAGCTGGGACCATGTGGTGGTCTGCCCGGACCTTCCATGGCCGTGACAACAAATCTGAATTTAGAGAGAAAGGGTGGGAAGGGAGGCAGGTAGCTTTCCTGGGCTCTTCCCCTCACGCTAGCCTTTTGCCTTTGGAGATACAGTTTCAGCTGCTGGATACATCTGCAGCAAAATGAGTGTATTTTCACCTGACCACTTCAACTTGACAACCTAACGCATTTTGGCAGCTTCTGATCTGTGCTCAAGAGCAGTCCAGCATTAGGAGAGCACACAAGAGACAGGAGTCACACCCGTGGGTTTATGTGTTGACCATACATAGCATGTAGGCACTCAAAGCGCTGAAAACTGTGCAAGACACTACATCCAAATAAACCTAGGGAGGATAAATCACAAGGTGAAAGGACTGCAGTCCAGAGCCATTTGATCTCACAGCTCTGCTTCTCCCATGGCACCTCTGCAAACAGAGGAGGTTGTGGTGGACTGGGGTCACAGTCAAGTGAAGAGGATCTGGCTTTAATGGGCCTCATATGGTGTGGAAGAGGGAATTTGTCACCCATTACAAACCATGACAGAAAGTTCTTGACATTTCCCTTGGCTACAAAGCACAGAGAGCTGGATTTGAGGAGAAAACACCTGGAAAGTGTTTCCTTATGCCTTGAGTAAAAACGGAGAACATGACGCTTCAGAAGGCCAGTCGCCTCCAGCAGCTCGGCTGCCTGTTTGCACTGATGTCGACAGAAGGGAAGGCTCAAGACAGAAGAGCTGTGCTCCAGTTACCTGTAGCAGTTGTTATGGTATTTATTATAGCTGCCCAGAGCTGTCAGGCATCCCAGACAGATTGCATACGAAAAGAAGATTTGAGTGCCTGCATCCATCCAGACCTGTAAGGGAGATGCAAACAGAGGTAAGAAGACAAGGCCAGCACAAAGCACAGACTGTGCAGTGATGGGAAGAGGCAGAGTCAGGGGTCACAGTAATCAGCAGAAAAATCAGTGCTAAGGCAATCAGCAATACCCTGCACTTAGACAAGCCTTTGGTAGGAGCAAGTTGTACAGTGCAAGGAATTACGGTGCTCTGTAAAGCACCCTGGGGGTGGCAAGAGTGCCAAAGGAAAGGGATCCACCAAAAGGCTTGCAAACCCACAGCACGTAGAGCTCTTCGTCATCATCTCTGTCTTCCTGAGGCAAATCTGTGACTCTTGACAGTCTCCTGGCAGCAAAAGACTGGGTGAGCATTATCGATGAGAGCTGAAGGAGCCCTCCACCAGCAGAGGAGGGGCACATGATTTGGGCAGGCCTGGTCTCCCACTGGGTGGCACAGGTACATATGGGTGGTGGCCCTTCGCTCCAAGACCTAACTTTAAAGGCTCCAAAATGCAAAAGCAAACTAATTGGGGAGGATTATTAGAAATTAACAGAGTTACTTCCACAAGACATCTCCTGAAAGAAAATACTAGAACGATGTTAGTCCCACAAAGCCCGTCTGAACTCCACTTCGATCTCTCTGTCAAGAACACGTCCCAGTGCTCAGAGGCTGACATTTGTCAATGACAAAGTTGATTTGAAAGCCTAGCTGTGTGCAGTCACTGATGCAATCGCAGCCACTGTCTTCTGTAGAGAACAGCAAAAGCAGGAACCAACAGTGAGGAATGAAGCAATGACAAAGATTACTCTGCCGTCTAACATCTTTCTCCCTAAAGGATTTATAAAATAGAGACAAGGCAATCATTCAACCCAATGCTGAAGTGCAGCCACCTTCTAGAGACAAAAGGGAAGGCAGTCAGGTAAGAAAAGCAGAAGAAAGTTATTGCTGGGACACATTTAACGAGAAGAGTCTCCAAGTGGCTGTACCCTGGAGCAGCAGTGCTGGTGAGTCCTAAAACACTGGCCTTGCTCAGGGCCCTGCTCCAGGATGTCTCCTGAGGGGAACTGAAACCATCCGAGAGCACCACAGCAGTTTTGGTGACCCCAGATCACACCTGCACCTGATCAACCAAGGCCTCATGTCCAGAGGGGCAATGGCCAGCCCGCTGCTGCAAGACCCAGCAGCGCAGTCAGCTAGGGCTCTCTGCTGTAGCTGCTTTCCCTGGCTGTCCTACAAGCAGCTCGGTGAACATCCAGCCCCACCTTCTGCTCATCTGTTTTGACTGATGAGAAGAAACTCTTCCACAGGGAGTCAGATCAAATCTTTGATTTGTAGAATGGGAAGAGACAGATGATGGGGGTGGACTGGAACAGTTAGTTCTGGGCAAAAGGATATTGGAAAAGTAGTTGACCTCAGTGTATTTTACTTTCGTTTTGGAGGAGGGGAGGATGGAGGCAGGCTTAAAGACCAAAATATTAGCTCACTGTTTCATCTCAGATAGATTGGAGGGGGGGAAAAAAGTATTTTTTTTTTTTTTCCCCCTCACAATTAATTCCTAAACGATCACTGTGCTTATAGGCAGTCAGGGCACGGCCTTCACTTTCCACGGTCTTCACTTTTCCACTGCTTTTTGGGAACAGCAAGGCACTGCGGAAGGCTGGTCCAGCTGATACCTTTACATCAATAATTTAAGCGTCTTTTCATAGGTCAGGGTGGAAGGTTTTGTTTGGCTTGTTTTGTTATTTTACTATTCATTGAAAGTGCTCTGTTTTTTCAATCATATTCTAGCTTGATTCCCACTCTCTGGTGGTTTTTGAAGTACTTTCATGTCAATTTGTCGAGGTAACAAAACTTTTGCAATCAAAGAGCATTCCCCATCATTTCTGTAACATTGGACTCAATTGCCTAATTTCAAACTGATTTAACAGTGGTCAGAAAGCTCAAAAGTACCAACTACTTATAAATTTCACAACAACCAGGGAACAAGGAAGACCCACTGAGAGGAAAGCTACAGGGAGGAACAGTCAACCAGAGTTAAATATCAGATAAATCACACAAGTAAGAGACATGAGAAACATCCCAAGGGCAGGAAAAGAACTGGTGCTTTACCAGGCGGTGGTAGAAGTCAAATATGAAGACACCAAGCTTCATTAGCTCTGTGACTCATTAAGTGCCTCGTTTCTACATCCAGCAATACCCCTGATGTGCAGCACAGACCAGAATGGGGTCTGCACATTCCCTCCCCAGTGCCTGGGGTGCACATCCAAAGAGATGTTTGTGGGGAGTACAGGTCTGAGCACACGTTCCCATTTGAAGTAAGGCAGCCTGTGGCTGAATCAGTGAAAATAAAGCTAAGCATGACCTGTTGAGCTGCTGATCCTACTCAGTCAACACATCTGTGAGCACCAGCTCAGGCTGTATGCACTTTTATTTCCCATTTTAAAAAGCTACTGTGGCTCTTGAGTCAAAAGACCAGCCACCTTTGCCTCCTTCCCAGACCCCTGGCAGTTCCCAAATTGCTTGGAGGCTGATGGACTCCGACAAGGCTGATGCCATGGGTGCTCTTGACCCAGTTGTGACGGAGTCCAGCAGCAGCAGCACAACACAGGACCTGAGGCTGGAAGGGTCCTCAGCCCACCCCTTGTCCTTTCAGTCCCCCTTGGCTCCCCAGCTTCATGGGGGCTGCACAGAGCACCCACTCCTGGAAACAGCAGCCCCCATCTGCCCTCCCCAAGCTGCTGTCTGTGCTCACTCCTCTCCCTGCTGTGACTGCAGCAGAGAAATGTTCTTTCCAGCCCTTCGAATACCCCCCCTTTTCCTCCCACACTGATGATCAACAGCCTCTCATTATTTTAATATTTCCACTCCAGCTAAAGGGCTTGATGGGGTCACAGAGGGCTCTCTTTCCCCTGCAGAAAAGTGTGCTGCTGTTCTCTGACCGTCGCTCCCAAAGAGGCTGCTGGAGTTTATCCTGTTGTTCAGATTTTGCTGGCACATTGGCAGCCTGGGTATTTTGATGTGATTCCTGTCTGCAGTTTTCTAAGCCATCCAGTTTATCTAATTCATAATTCAATTTCCTTGAACACGTTGTTTACTCCAGTCTACACAACCTCCTACTCTCCGTTTTTAACCAAAGCCTTCACACCTGAACTGCAGTTATCCGAGGTGGTTATGGCCTATCAGAAAACATTTTCCTTCCGCCCTTAATCTTCTCAGCAATATCTCATTACATGTACTAGAATTTAATAGCCCCCTATACTGAAACAGATCCTTCCTTAGGAAGACCTCAGAGCACTTGCAAATAATAGTAAAGACCATTTTTCAGAAAAATGCTATTGAATCCTGGTGCGTGTGCCGCACATTAAATACAGGTGCCATGCTGAGAAGCACCCAGCTGCCCTCATCAGCCAGCAGAGAGGACACAACACAGAGCAGGCCCCTGCTGCATGAAGCATCACGCTTGGTGTAGTGCAAAGCACAGAGCAAGAACTAGGCAAGCGTTCAGCAGCTGCTCAATGAGCACTTCTTCTGAGGGCTGTGCCATGTTACTAGGCCATCTCCTTCACCTCTCCCATTACCTCTCCCATAGGCACAACTGCTAGGTAAGGAGAAAAACCCCAGATCCATGCTTATATCTAAGGCAGACCTTTCCCTGTCTGCATAGGCAGCCAAGAGGACTGTGCAAGGGTGACAAGGGAGGTGGGGACCACAGCTGCATTGGCCAGAGCTGTTGCAAAGAGGAAGGATTTCTTTAAACACTGCAAGTAAACACACAGGCTCTGGTTCATCCCAGAAAGCACAGCTGCCTGCGCCGAGGTGATGGGTAGGGGCAAGGGATGCTCCTGGCCCCAAGGCTTTACGGCCCTGCCCAAAAATAAACACACTTCCTTCAGAAAGGGGAAGCAGGGGGCCGGCAACAGCACGATGTGGGGTCGAGCTAAAGGCTTCCTGGGAAAAAAAAAAAAAAAAAAAAAAACAAATAAGGGGAACAAATAATATTTAGCAGGCCTGTGGCTGCCCTCCTCTCTTGCTGGGAAGCAGAGGCTCTTGCTGGCAGCAGAGCAAGCAGCCAGTGGGGCCCAAAATTGGAGGCTCTGACCCCTTTCCCAGCGTGGCTGCAGGGGCCCATGGCCAAGCAGTGCTAGAGGGTTGCAGGAAGAAGCCTTAGAGAAAGCTTTTCATAATACAAAGACTTTGTGAGGCTGTCAAGGAAAAGCACAAGCACACACATCAAGACAATGTATTTTCTGGATATGCGGGGGGAAACAAGAGCGGGAGGCCTTGGGCATGCTCTGAGAAGCACTTGCTGTTTGTGCAGAGAGGGACATGCTCAGAGGCTGCTGAATTTTACTCCTTCATTCTCAATCACCAAACCTAATGAAATTTAGCCAAAAGTCCTTGAGATTGATACCAGAGTGGAAAAGACCACTACATTTCTTCTCCTTCAAGCAAGCCCAAACACACTGTCGGCACTTCCTGCATTAAGCCCATCAGTTCCCTCCTCAAGTCTGTCCCTTACAATGGCATCTGGTCACGGTACCATGAGCAATAGCCTGCCAGCGCCAGAGAGAAGTTGCTCCAATGACAAGGATCCCATGCTTAACACTTATTTTTAGTCTGAATTCCTCTCATTTTGGCTTCCTACTAGTAGAAGCATCTCTCTAACTGCACCAGAAAATCCCAGTCTTATCTACTGAAATAAACAAATGATAACATTGCCACAGAGATCACTGCAAAGGGTGGAGTAAGCAAGAGTGGAAGTGGTGAACAGCCCTGAGTCCCCCTTTGTGTTAAAACACAGTCTGCACCATGGAAAACACGGGAACCTTCTGGAGACGAAAAATAGGCAGTCAAGGAGAGACAAAAAGATCTGGGCTCAGTAACTGTCTAGTATGCTATTATAAAAATATTAGGTATAATACAGATACACTAACTATAGGGTTGCCTTTTTTTTTATTATTATTTTTTAGTTTTGGGGCATACTGCTCAGAATAAATTCTCTCTGAGGTGGTTTTGTTGTTACTGGCTTGTATTTGAGCAGAGCTGGATTTTATTATGCAAAACTTGTTCTGCAGTTTCCCTGTATAGTCTGGTCTACCTATCTATCAAATATTTTGCGTTTAACATTCTAATTCTAAACATTTTACAGTAGGAAGATGAAAGTGTGGGAAGATTTAGGGAATTGCAGACTTTATGGCCAGAAGAGACCACCATCAATCACTTCTCGTGCACAGGATTTCACAGTTCTGTCCAAGGTCTCTGAGCAGGTGAAAAGCAATAATTCCCACACAGACACTTAATCACATCTCAGCTGCTTCTCCCCTGGTAGAATCTGCTAAATAATTCATCCCTTCTCTCCACATATGCTTTCATATAAGTTTAAGTAGTTATTGTTTTGTCCCCTTGTATATTGTTTTCCATTCATTTAAACCTTCCCTTGGGACTCCTTGTTATAAGGCTCTGATCGACTAAGTTATTGTATTTTTATATATGAAAATATACACTTTTTTTTTTTTTTTTCCAGATTTCCAGCATCCCTTCCCAGGCACTGTAGAACTTTGCACTTTTCCAGGCGGCTCTGGGCTGTGGGTAAACAATCACAGCCTGCTGTCCTGTGAGTACAAGCCAACTATAATCAGCTTGGCTGGCGGGACGCATGCTGTCCCTGCACAGCAGCAGGGGCACAGCCGCGCACACACAGGGCTTGGGGCACTAACCCTTACCTTCCCTCTCCATGGAGAAGATGCAAGCCTTGCTAGCTGGTTTGGTGAGGCAGCTAAATCAAACTGTAGGAAGGCAACCACTGCTACTGATTCCCCCTTTTTCCCCCAAAAAGCGAAGCACTCATTAGAGAATGATGGCACCTGCAGTTTGTTGGGACAGGGGGAGCAGAGCTCACGCTCTGCGGAATCACTCAGCACATCCACCCATGCACTGGTGTTTTCCAGGCTGGAAGGAAGCCGTCCTCCCAAAGCTGCAAGCTCTAACTGGAGATTGTGCCAGGACAGAGCTCACGGGGACACTGCCAGCCCCAGCAGATCATGCCATAAGCCAGGGAGCACTATTTGAAAATGGCAGGAGCCTCTTACATGGCATCAGCACACACCAAGTCGCACAAAGTGCAACCACAGACCCGTCCTCTCTCTTGGTGCACCTTCACACGCACCTTTGCACAAAAGCTAGACTGTCTTCAGCTGCAAACTGGAAACTCGTGTACATCTCTCCAGATGAGAAGCCCTAAGTCAAACCGCCTGGAGCTGCACCGTGCCAGTGGCACCAGTGAGATCCCAGGTCCCCAGCAGCCCCAAGCGCATCATCACCCCACCTATGGGATCCTTGTTCCTTACATCAGGGAGGGCAGAGTCAGCCAGAGCTGCCCTCACTTGCAAAATTAACAACAAAGACAGCACTGGGGCTAGAGCTGGAAGAGTTAATGGGGTTATGGAGGGTTTTGCTGGCCTATATTCCAGGCAGGCACCCTTTAATCTCCTTTGGAAACACCTTCACACAAAGGCTGGTACAGCAGCTCAGCTGGAGCCAGGATTTAATGTGGAAGAACTTGTCCCAAAGAGATTAACAGCAGCAGTCGGGCACCAACCCTCCAGCCAGGCAGGCAGGAATTCCTCAGCAGGGACTGGGGGTGAGAAGGGCAGTTGGGTCCCGGGGTACATCAAATCATCCTCATCCTCCTCTTCAGCAGTCACAGTGCCCCAGCAGCATAGGGGTATCCCCAAAAATTGAGGGATTCAGCCAGCATCACTCTCACTGAGGGGTTAAACCCACTGATGGCTTCTGCCACCTCTGCCCATGCCCCCAGGCAGTTCAGACCCAGGTCAGTCTAGAAAATACACAAAGAGCACAGGGGTGGGATGAGGACAAGAGAGTGTGGAGACCTCCATGTTGTCGTTCCATATAACAGCCCTGCCTTATACCCATCAGGAGGAAAGAGGAAACAGACAGAAAGAATTGGAGGAAAGAGAGCATGGAAAGGAAAAAGAGGGGAAAAGAATGCCACAGG
Source organism: Alectura lathami (assembly GCA_013399715.1). Classification (NCBI taxonomy): domain Eukaryota; kingdom Metazoa; phylum Chordata; class Aves; order Galliformes; family Megapodiidae; genus Alectura; species Alectura lathami. Next base: position 385,673 of record VXAV01010314.1, on the reverse strand, counting down.
CATCCAGGCAAGCACAGCTCAGCCATTCGGTTCCCCGCCGGCCTTACCTGGGGATCCCCAAGGCGACTGAGGTCTGGATAAAGGTAAAAGAGGATTCCCTGGGATGCCCCAGGCAGGGAGACTCCTCGGATCAGCAGGACCACCAGCATGAGGTATGGGAACGTGGCTGTGAAGTACACCACCTGGGAGGGGGATGAGGGGACAGGTGTGAGCATGCCAAGCACCTTGCTTGAGCCTGCGGTGGGAAGAAATGTATTTTTAACGTGTGACCAGGAAACCCGTGGCGTGGCATGGCATGTCTGGAGCCAGAGAAAACCTTGCTAGTCATAGGAGCAATCCAGAGTGCAAGGAGGCTGTCACCAGCCTGTCACCAGAGCAGCTCCTCCGCAGACAGCAGTAATACTTGTGTGCATGAACAAAGGGTCGGTGCATCCCTAGCTCAACTGCCAATTGCTGTGTTGTGCCACAAAAAGAACACGATTGTCTGACAACAGCCAAACTAGCTGACGTCTTGTGCAGCTTCCCCAGCAATTCAGGTAGTGTCATTAATGCCTTTGCATTGCTCCCGCACATTAAAGACTTATTTATCACCTTGAAAACAGTTGTTCAGTTTGTTGTATCACATTGGACCAGTACAGAAATGCTGGTCCTTCAGGTTTTTCCTGTGTGGACGCGCTGAACAAGGATTTTCATCAGCACACTTGAACTTAATGCTACCCCACATCTCTTTTCTCAGCTTTGGCAGCTACACACCAAGGAGCTAAAGCATTTCTCTAGCAGAGCTGCAACATGCGATGCTGTGAAATGACCTACTTCTTACACCTTCCATCCAGAAAGAGCTCTTCCAAAATCCACCCAAACCCCACCATCCCCTAGTGGCAGTGGCAGGCTCTGTCACCACTACAGCAGCTTCTGCAGCACAGAGGAGGTACTGCCAGCAGTGACAGGTTAATTTCCCTGGACAACACAACCACCTTCACTCTTCCCTGGATAACTGTTTTGATCCAAGTAGTGATTAAAAATTATTTCTTCTGGATCCGTCGTGACGATATGCTTCATCTGAGTAAAGTAACATCCACAGCACCTGACACTGCAGTGGGAGTCCTGCTCTAAGTCAAGATACATGCTTTGGTGATTCAGTTTTGTAATACGGAAGAACAGAAGGATTCAAGTGATATCCCATTCCTGAAAAACAAACCACTAGATTATCACCTCTGCTTGCAGCCCCAAGTTTTCGATGCATCTCATACGCCCTGCTCTATATATCAGAGCTGTCTTGGGTAATGCCAGAGAGATCAGTGAAAAACACCTCCCTGCCAGGGCTCATGATAGCCTGAGATGTCTGCGTGAGCAGTTCCGTCCCTGTCTGTCTGAATCTGCATGCTGGACGTTGAAGGAACCCAGGGACAACATCCTTCAAATGCCATCATTCATTTCAATCTCAAGGTTTTGAGGAGTCTCTGATTTAGAGCTTCTCAGTGACAGTTAATCAAATCTACAGGTCCTGCGAGTTTAACAGTCATCCCTGTACTTACCACACAACCAAATTATTGCTTCGGGATATGACAGGATGGGCTTTTCATCTTTCTCAGCTCATGAAGGTAAAATATTAAAAACAAAAATCTTAAAAATAACCCATTGCCTTTGAACCCTAGTGCACATTCTTCCAGGATGGCAGGTTACACACTTTCAGATGGATCTCTAAATAACGTCAGTTTTAGGAGCTCAGAACACAGCTGGGTTGTTCTCAGGTACACGGTTCGGATTCAGATCTTGGTAACGTCCAATGTGACTGCAAAAATTTTGTGTTGAGCTTTTCACTCAACAGTCACTCACATCTGCACTGAGACCAGCGACCTGAATTTGGAGAATGTTTTCTTGGGTGAAGAGTGCCAAACTTCTATCGAACAACAAGAACATCTGGATCCAATGAGATATTACTCAATTCTTGGCTCAGACCCAACCTTTTTAGTTCTCGGGCATTGTTAGCACTAACTACATCACTAGGCACCTTGCCGGGATCAGTGTGATCGTTCCGTCACATGCTGGTCAGCAACATCCAGGGTTTTACTTGAACCTGATCCACATGCCTCAGCAAAGTGATTCCATCTGTGACAACCTCCTGCATCTGCGAGGGCTCCCTGGGGCCAGCCAGTCCCTGCATCCGAGGCTACAAACCGCTGCAAACCTGTTCTGTTCAAGCGATGATAAACCAAAGGGCCGTGTTTCTTTACTGAAAGGGTTCTGTTTTCAAGGGGGTAAGCTCTTATCATCACTAGCACTTTTTGCTAAGAAGAGCTTGCGTTTAACATAGAACTTACATCTAAAATAGACTGAATTGGTTCTCAGCACTTCCCACACTATGTTTGCTGTATCTTAGCATCATATTTGCTGCTATTATACTGCCTCTGCTGTCTTTTACCAGGCCACCACAGCAAGCAATTGCTCTTTTCTTCTAATTTTACTCCATGGAAACCAGAAAATATCGCCTCTGCAAGCTGCTTGATTTCCCCTTCATGTTTCGTAATTTCATACCACCCTGGAAGGAACTGTTAAAATCCATGCCATCAACTTGATGGAAATGGATGCAATTTACAACCCATCACACACGGTATCTTGTTAGAAGCACACTAAGAAGACACCACTTAGATAACATACTAAACCTTTCTCCTTCCATCTGTTTTTGCTGGCTCCAGACAAAGCTGTTTGGGAATGGGTCAGGAAGCAGAAGTAGAGATTAAGTAATGGTGTCAGGGCAAATGACGGTGGCACATTCTGTAACAGAGAGAGGAGACAGGCATGGGGCAGCTCAGGGTGGAGCTAGACAGCCACACCAACCCCTCCCAGCAGCATTCAGAGAAACACCTCTGTGGGGACTATTGCAGGTAAAAAAGGAGCCCTCATTGCTGGGGAATATGAGCAACAATAGGAAGAGCTGGGACTGACAAAAAGGCAAGAAGACGATCCTTATGGTGCTGAGGCAGAGAGAGCTTTAAGGCCATGAGAATTACCTTAGTTACTATCTACTGAATTTGAAGATTTCTCAGCTACACCTGCCAGCAGGGGCAAAACCATGGTGCTTGTTCATGCTGTGGCAGGAGGGAAGTGAACTTGCAGCCACCTCATACACTGGAAAACAGCAAGGTCTCCTGGGCCTGCAGGTAGAGAGGGACCAGATGGGGGCCTCCACCTTGGAAGTTAATGCTCTGAGAGGCTTCCACCTCTGCCTACCACTCCTACCCTGTCCTACCCATCGCATGGGGCCTGGATCTCACTGCTGATGCAAGCTGTGCACTGCAGGGCCCTGCAAGCTCCGAACAGGATTTCTAGGCCTGCCTGAACACACAAGAGCCAGGTGGGTCGAGTACTCCAGTTGTGACCAAGGGAAGAAGCTTGATGTGAGCCAAGCACTCACCTTTCCTGTGGACTTGACCCCTTTCCAGATGCAGAAGTAGCAGATGATCCACGCCAGCAGCAGACACAGAGCCAGCTCCCAGCGCAGGCTGCCCAGGTGCTGGATGCCGTCAGAAATCTTCAGCACTCTCCTCCTGCAAGGGGGAAGAAAAACAGCACCCAAGTGTCCCCAGTGTCAGCCACCACTGTTTCCAACACCACAACTCTCACTACACCTCTAGAACACCTGACAGCTTTGGAGAGAGAGGATGATCTACAAACAAGGTCCATCTCTGAGCTGCAAGTAGCAGAGGTGTCAGCTCTCTCTGTAGATCACTACTACACTGCCCCACCAGTACTACCAGCCTGATGGATCACACACAGACAATTGCTTCTACACTTGCTCCCACGCTGGCCCATTGGGACAAAGCGTTTCTTCTCCTTTCCCTCTTCAACTCTTTGTCTGTCTTGTCCCTCTTGGACTCACAAGCTCAAAAGAGCAATGTCTTACAGTCTCATCCCTGCCTTAAAGCAGCTTTCTGTGCTGTGGGTATGTCAATCTTCCTCACCATTTACAAAAGCGAGGACTCACCCTCCTCCTTCTGTCTCGTACATCACACTGATGGATCCGAGTGTGAAACACCACGGTGTGTTCCAAAAACACCAATCCTGAGACAGGTGGAGAGGGACATGAGCTACCCTGGAGCCCCAGCAGCAGTGCATGAGCATGCTCACAAACCCACCCTGCTGCAAAAGGCTGCAATTATCTCTAAATGAAGGTTGCGTTCCTGGAGAACCACAGTCTAAAGGTGGCCCAAGAGGCTAACACTGACGTCGCAGGAAATCATGTTATTCCTCTGAATTGGCATCTTGTTCTTCTTTCTTGCTTCTAGGAGCATGGACTCTGTAACCAGCAGGGGAAGGATGCTAACAGTGCATAACTAACCAGGCACTGTACCACTGCCAGAAGAAGCCACAGAAGTGTGTCATCACTCCCATGGCAGGCTGGGATTTTTCAAGAAAACTTCTGGCTTCTACACCCCTGCCCAGGGAGGGCAGGAAGAGATGCTGCAGTGAAAATTTCCAGTCCTGTGTGCTGTTTTCCCAGTATTACAGGGTTGCTCACAGCAGTGACAAGAGCACAAGCTTTTCCAGCAGCCAGTCTAAGGCAGGACAGCATTTAACTGCCTGCAAGTATTTTTTAAAAAAAAAAAAGAAAAAGTCCACTGTAGGAGAAGAGAAAAAGACCAGCTATGGAAGGAATTGATGCCATAAGCTTATCAGCAGCAGTATATGTACCCCGTGCCTTCCAGCCTGTAGTGATCACTCTGCTCACAGGCAGATGTAAGGAAAGTGCTTTGCCCTGTGCTGCCCCGGGGACACCCCGGAGGCATGGTGTGTTCTGTGCTGGTCGCACTCAGCAGTGAGGGCAGAGCCCTCCACCAGCCTCAGTGCCTGAGGGAAATCTGTGGTGGCAGCAGGGGTTGCTATCTCCATCTGTCAACCAGGACTCAGCATTGGGCTGTGCCTGTCTCCCAGGAGACACCGACCATCATCAGAGATACAAGCCAGCAGGCCTATGCCTTTGTACCAGAAATAAAGCTGCTCTATACTTCGGGGTAATTAACGCACAGGCATGAGGGGAAAGATACAATGAAAATGAGAGAGCAAATTTCACCATAAAGTGAGCTGAACTCAGCGCTTTGTTTTCATGTTGGTGATCTCCCCTCAGAATAGCCTGCATAGAAGTCACTCTGAAATGAAAACATCACCTTTTTTCCTGTTTTTAAGATGAAGACTAGCCTGCATAATAAAAGCCACTATCTACCATGACAGAGCCTCTCAGGAACGTGCTGGTGCCACACAGGAGCACAGATTCAAAGGAAAGAGATTACCTACTGTGTCACCAGCATGGACTCCTGCAGTACATCGCAGGGGTTTAAGGTCCCCTCCTCAACCGCTGAACGTGCTAAGGTTTGCAAAACATGCAGACAAAGACCCACCGCAGATCTTCTGCGTGGTGGGTCACCACAGATCTCACCCCGCTCTCAGCTGTGGTCTCAGGACCCATATCCTGAGCATGGTTACGCTGGACACAGCCACCAGACAGGTCAAGGGCTGCATGCATGGAGTGCCCTAAGCAAAACAAGAGCAGCAGAGGATCCAATAGATATATAAACCAAAGGCCAATGTCCCTCATATCCTGAGGGAGGTCGTCTCATTTTAGTATGGTTTGCACTCTGGCTAAGTCTGATCCATGGTTTGAGGACGGGAAACATACAAGCCAATTCAGCTCCGTTGTAGGAGGAGACAACTGTAGAAGAGAGTTCAGAGTTCCAAAGAGGAACATGGGAAGACGCAGGGAGACAGAACAAGGGGCAATGGGTGCAAGCTGGAACATAGGAGGTTCCGCTTAATTATGCGGAGAAATTTCTTCACGGTGAGGGTGACAGAGCACTGGAACAGGCCGCCCAGAGAGGATGTGGAGTCTCCTTCTCTGGAGACATTCAAAACCCGCCTGGAAGCGTTCCTGTGCAATCTGCTCTAGGTGTTCCTGCTTCGGCAGGGGGATTGGACTAGATGATCTTTCGAGGTCCCTTCCAATCTCTAACATTCTGTGATTCTGTGATTCTGTGAGAGAGGCAGCACAAATAGAGAAAGGAGGGGAGCAAGAGCAGAGGAGGAATAAGGGAGAAGATGAAATACCAAGGACAACGGCAAGTAAAGCAGAGGTGAGGCAAGGTCATGCACAGAGTCAGCTGGCCATCACCACACTCGGTGAGAACAAGAAGCCCAAAAAGTCCAGGGGTACAGGATGTAAGAGAAGGATCAAGTCTACTGGCTCGGAAGTAAGTCTACAGAGTTCTAAATAAACATCATGAGCCCAGCAACATCACCCTTGACTGACTTTGCTGTCCCTGAAAGCCTTTGCCCTGACCAGCCCAGCTTGCTCTGTCAACCCTTCTGACCAGCATGGTTTAATAGAAAGTGCCACTGAAGGTTAGTTCATTGCCCAGTGAAAGCATGTCTTGGAGAAAGGAGGGATACTGGCCTGTCCTTTACTTACTCCCAGAACTCGATGACCGGGGAGGTGGTGTTTTCACTGGTCATATTTAGGGTTGAGTTCGCCCTCTGAAGCTCCATGCAGTTCCCTGTGGGAGAGGCCCAGGGAGAGAGAGGGTGTGAGTAGCAGTGCCTGGAGTACCGGAGGATCAGAAAAACTGCTCCCATTCCATCCACAGTATCAACACTCATTGATATTGACTCAAAGACAAATTTTGAGTAGTCCCAAAGATTCACCAAAGGAGTCCCCTCCAAGGAAAGCCTGGCAAGAAACCTAGGACAATTAAGAAGAAGGCATTTAATTTTTCCTTCCAGGAGGCACGGTGAGCAGTCCCAACCAGCACCTGCTATATGGCTAAAGCCCAGCACGGGATGATGGGACTTTTCATCGTTGCCAAGGAGGAAGATGCATTTGGTGGCTGCAGCCTCTTCACCAGGGTACCAGCAGCACTGTGGTCACTGAGGGCTCCCCAGCTCTACAAACTGTGGTGTGACCCAAGCTGGGGTTTCATGTGTTCAGCATGGGTATGCCTCTGCCTGGAGATGGAGGGGGTCTCCACACCCACCTGTGTTCCACTCGTGGTCACAGCTGCCCCAAGGGAGGTCAATGGTGAACGAACTGAAGAGATAGAACAAGGCCCAGGCCAGGACAATGATGTAGTAGAAGTTCAGAAGCAAAACGATGACCTGTGAGGCATAGCCAATTCCTGCAGAAAGGAGGCCCTGAGTGAACCGTATGTTGAGAGGTGGAACCAGGTTTCATCGAGGGGTCAGAGCCTGTCTCCCAGAGTGGACCCAGCTGTGTGCATCCCTGCTCCACATCTTGACTGTCCAGCTGGGTCATTGCCAGCAGATCATCCACCCAGGCCATCATCCCCTCCCCACATCCTACTGTCCATGCAGGTGCTTTAACAAAACCTGCATGAGCAGATGTGCTTGGAGAGCAGTCAATGTGGGATGAAAGCGTGAAACTGCTGGCTAGCAGCCAGCTCTTGGCGCCTCAGATCTACAAGAGACGCAGCCCCACAGGGAACTGAAGCTCTGGGCGTCGGGTATCACCTAGCCATCAACGTGGGGAGCTGAACCTGCCCAGCAACTCCAGGCCTCAGGCAGTCTGAAGCACTCTGGACCCAAGGCAGAGGGAAAGGCCAGAAATCTGGACAGAGGGCAGGCAGGTTGTAGTTGGAAAGCCACCCAAAGGCCACCCAAAGGGACAGAAGCATATGGCAGTGCTCCACCTGCTGAATAGCACCTCTTCCACCAAAATTCAGTTTTTCAGTTTGCTCATCCCTCTTCCCTTTACACTGTTTGAGAAGTTCTTGTATTAATATCACAGATCTTCCCTGATAGGTGCCAGAGGAGCATCCAAAGAATTAAGTACATGGGACGGAAGCAACATTTCAGACCTGAGAGATCATGAAAAGTGACTTGATACTGGATGGTTGTGCTGAAATAGTGCTAAAAGAGGATCTGACAGTTAATGATTTATTAAGACAGGTGAGACCTTTCACCACTAAGGTTTTACAGCCTCCATAAACTCAGGAAAATTACTTAGCATCAACTTAAAAATGATAGCAGTACATTTTAGATTCCCCATAACCACCAGCAGCATTTTCATCATTACATCTTGGAGGATATATTTATAGGGTTCATCCGGACATAAAGAAGGAATCTGTGATGCAATGTAAGAACAGGAACTGTTTGGTGAGAAAGTATAATTTTGGGAAGGGCTGGGATCTGCAAGGATGGGCAGAGGATGAGCACAGAGCCCCCATGTGTCCCCAGGGCCCCCAGTCTCCCCCAGCTCACCTTCGAAGAGGGGACAGATCCTCCGCCAGGCTGTCACCCCTCCCTGGCTGGTGTACTGCCCCAGCGCTGACTCCAGGAGGAAGACAGGGATCCCGCAGGTGAAGAGGAAGATGAGGTAGGGGATGAAGAATGCACCTGACAGATTTAAGCAGCATACAGGAGAAATAAGCTCTGTCAGGGGCCTGGGTTCACTTCATTTCCAGCCCAGCCCCGAGAAGATACCCTATGGGGTACCCTATGGGGACAGCACATGAGGGATGTGGGCTGAGAAGAGTGGGAAGGGCATGGAAAAAGGGATTCTCCGTAAGTTTCATCTCCCAGAGTGATATGATTGCCTGAGAAATACAGCATTTGGGAAACAAACTGAGAAAGGAAAGCTTCTAGATCTGTTTTGTTGTTGTTGTTGTTGTTGTTGTTGTTGTTTTCCTTTTGTGCAGTAAAGAGTGAAACTAATTCTCAGTAGCTGCATACAAATAAAGGAGAATACCCTGCTGTAAAACCATTATGATTTTGAACAAGTTGGCAATTCATTTCACATTGATTATCCTGTCTGTGGATGACAAAACCAAAACACTGAGGATACATGCAGAGTAATACCCTCACCCTGGGTATTACCTGAGCCTGGGTTTGCTCACCAAAAAGCAGCAGGCATGCAAAGGAAAATAAAGCATCACAGAAACACATACCCCTTGCACCAGCAGATGAGGCTGCCCTCCTGGCCAAGGCCTGTCATGAAATCAGTCAGGGAGGAACAAAATGCATCATGTGTTTTGTTACTGTAGGCTAGTGCTTTCACCCTCCAGAGCCTGAAGGATGGTCCCAGAAGTGCTCACAGCCTCCTTAACACCCCACTGAGGATACTTGAGCATAGTCTTTTTCTATGCCAATGCTAACTGGATCTTGGATCAGGTTGGTGGGCGTACAGGAAAAATAACAGTCCTAGGGCACAAGTAAACTCAAAACCCAAGAGATTTCATTAAGAAGCTTAGCCAACATGCATGGACAGGGAGAGGGAAGGGGTTTGGGGGCCAGCCAAGAAGTCCCTGTTCTCAGTCCAGTGGGGTACAGGGCCATGGCACTCCCTTCCTGCAAAGAAAAAGCAATAAAAGCATTGTGCAGGGAGAGCATCATGGCAGCTGCCTGCAGGCAAAGAGCAGCCCAAGGACAGGATGCTGAGAGCTGTCAGCCACACCCTGGCCAGAAAACAGAAATTAGCCAGGGCAGAGGCCAGAAGGAACTGTTGTATCAGCACAACCCCTCAGCTCCCACCCTGTTGCAGTTGCATTACCACGAAAGTGGTGCTATTCCCCAAACAGGATGGGGTGGGGTGTTGCAGCACAGACGCGATGCCTGGCTGAGGTGTGCCACTGCATCCTGTCCCCTTCCCTGAAGTGCCAGAGGCTGCACACCAAACAGGCTTCCCTGGTATTTCCCAATCAGCCAGGCCAGCCTGCCATGGGAGGGTCTGACCTACCAGAGGAGACAAAAGCAAGAGCTAAATTGAAAAGAACTTTTCTTTTTGCTGTTTACTCTTTTTCCTACCGCTGTGAAGGACCATGGTACCACACATAGAGTGCTAAATATGTAAGAGTCTTCCATTGCTATGCAGAATTATCCCTCAAGAAGGACAAAGTGACAGGCTACTCATATTTGCATAACCCAGATTTGCAGACCTCTGTTTTGTGAAGAGCCTGGCTCATTCAGTCAAGCAGAGCACAAGCTGAGGGATTATCACCCCTGACTGCAAACACTACAGAAAAAGCCAGGCAGAGCCTCAAGGTAATGCTGGCATAGGAGCAAGAGGTTACAGGCTGGTCACGACTGACTTCAAACTGGAAACTAAATAAAGGACCATCACTTTTATTTAAGCACCTGAGAAACAAGTGCCTGGACCATGCCACCCCAGGGAGCACAGATCCTCTGGCAGCTTTTAAATTAATCTTGATGCTCTCCGAGGGACATGGTGTCAGCTCTGGGGGCAGAACCTCGGCTCCACCCAGGCCTCACCCCAGCACCCTGGGCCAAGAGCACCCCTGTGCCCCAGCCTCATGCTTCGTCCTTTCACAGGCCTTTGCTTCAGGCCCATTTTGCGGGAAGCAAGGCTGAGGAACCCCTTTGCTGTCCAACCACTCACGGCAGTTGTCCCAAACCCTCCCTGAGCTGTCCTCCAGCCACCAGCACCAGAGGGGCTCCACAGGCAGAGGGGAGGCAGGGCCCTGCTGCCTGACAGGATCCTACCCCTGAGCCATGCAGCGAGGGGAGCAGACCCTGCCCATACACAGCCCCACGGGAAGGAGAGCGAGAAAAGCCCTCCCTTTTGAAAGGGAATAAAAATCCTAGGCACCTGGCGAAAAGAAGCACGGAGCAAAGCACAGCGTGAAAGTAGCTAAACAGCGGCTAATCCTCTTTTGTGCCCCTGGGACCAAAGCAGTTTAGTGGGGCCCATGAGACTGCCCCCAGATAGCGCCGGGGGATTTCAGCCCTGGGTCCCCAGTGCCTGCCAGTTCCTGACCAAGTGCTGCTTCTCCTCACCCCTGCCCTTCTGAGAGCCCAATTAGCAACTAATCACCAAACAGGGCTCCCTCCCCACCTGCCACAGAACCAAGCCTGAGAATAGCTTTGGGCTCTCATTTCTCAAATAAAGTTTTATCTCCTAAAAGGCTGCCTTAAGTTAAATCAGGCATAAAACCCTGTAAAAGTGCAGCCTGGGGGACATTGGCCAGGGGCCATTGCTGAGCAGGGAGCCTGGGCTGCATCCGTGCACCATGCAGGGGGACAGCAATGCCCTCCTCCCTCTGGCCCTCGAGCATGCAGGTCCGTTTGCCTCCACCGCCCTGCTGTGGAGCCCCAGGATGAGTCCTATGGCTTGGCATTGCTGCACAGCTGCTGCCAGCAGTGGCAATGCTGGACAGCGTGTCATGGAGGGGTCACAGTGACCAGCACCTGGTGTTGGCCGGGGCTGGGGCTGCACTCACCTCCTCCATTCTTGTAGCAGAGGTAGGGGAAGCGCCAGACGTTCCCGAGGCCAATGATCTCCCCAGCCACTGACAGGAGGTATTCCACCTTGTTGTTCCATTGCCCTCGCTCCAGGGTCTCCTCCTCCTCCTCCTTCTCCACGCCGGGGTGTGTGGGCACCGTTTCACCATTGCTAACAGCACCAGGGACGCTGTAATCCATCCCACCTTCAGAAGGAGTTTCCTTTGTTACGTTCACAACAAGCCGTGCAACGAGGCCAAAATTTGGGCTATGGAGGGCAAGAGAGGTGAGAGGACACGTACAAGAACCCACGTGCCGAACCCTTTCTCTCTTGCTTCTGGGAATGATTCCTGATGGAGAAAAGGTGCCAACAGCACGTGTGAGCTTTGACTCCGTGAGCTATTAACAGTTTCATTAGTTTAATTGACCCATCTCAAAGCACTCCTGCTTCACGAAGCCCATCCTTCAGCAGGAGATCCCACAGCAGCAGACACTGAGAGACAGAGTTGGGACTGGAGAAGGGTGAGAGCAGGTTTAAACACTGAATGAGATGTTTTATATAGGCTTCTCCTCTCCCCTGCTGCCTTTTAGTAAGGTCTGGTTCTACAGGCCATATAGTGAAAGCCAGGAAACACACACAACTCTCAGATACAGAAAGTGGATAAACTGAAATAAGAGGGAAAGTGGTGGCATCTGTTAGCAGTGATCTACTAGATGCAAGAAAATAGTGACCTTTGAGGATGATGCTATCCTTATATGTGCAGGAAAAGAAAAACTATGGATACCATGGCCATGCGGGATCTCTCCTCCTTGAGGCTCTGCCTGTTCCTTGCAGAGGCTCCCATGACACCATTCATTAGGAGGCTCTGGCACACGCTCAGCAGTTGTCATTTAGGAGGCTGGGGGTGTTTGAGCCCATTCTGATGGCCATGGAGCCCTCGTGGTGACAGAGCCCTGCAGGGCAAAGGTTGAGGGCTGCGTTTGCCGCCAAACCCCACACCAAAGCTGGGGTTGCTGAAAACACTCATGCCATGGAGGGCACCTTCCTCTGCAACGTCTGCCACCAGCTCTTGAGCCTGCTTGCATCCATCAAGACCCTGCCTAACGTGGGAAATTTTGTCCATTCATTCACGTCATCACCAGGAGAGCAGGAAAAGGCACCGGCAGCAAATGACACTCTTCCTCTATCCGGGGAGGGGAAAAAAAACAGGCAAAGCAGCGCTATGACCCTTTCCCTCCCTTCCTGCCCTGCATGGCCCCCTATAAAACACCTGGGGAGGTGAAGAGGGACGAGAAAACCTCACAGGAGTTTGACAGCACTCGGAGGAACCGTCAGTGCTAGAAAATGATTAAATGAGCAGGAGGTGCTCAGTGACCTCCTATCCATGCTGGACGCGGGTGGGCACGGGGAGCAGGCAGCAGCGCGGCGGTTACCTGGTGAACGGTGCTGTCGGGGCACTGGCCGGAGGGGGAGAGGCGAAGGCAGGACCGAAAGGTGCCGACGATTTGAAGTGTGGAAAGAAAAAATTCAGCCGTGGTGTAATCCTAGACTTCGCCCAACCCACATTCCTTCCCCCACCCCCCAGGGCTGGACAAAAACCTACACATGACTGATTTCATGGCCAGTGCAAAGGGGCTCTTTCCCCCTGCCTGCCTGCAAGAAGCTCTCACTGGGGCAGCTGGTCCCTTGCCTGCCCTCCCAGCCAAGGACTACTTGGATCCAGTGTAGTCACACGTGGTGGTGCCCATCGCTGGCCATGGAATTGCAGCAAAAAAGCGGGAGACACCGCAAGCCTGGCCGAGGTAAGAGCTGAGCCCCTGCTGAACAGGGACTTCCCACCATGGGGTCTGCAGTGGACGTGAGCATGGGGCAGCTCCCACACCACTGAACTCCAGGAGCTGCAGCCAAGCAGCAGCTGGAAAACCATACACAGGGATGAAAAACACCCCTGGAGCTGCACAGGGCTGCAGCACCAGCGGTCAAGGCACAGGAAGGAGGTCCTGGTACTGCTGCGGGTGTTTATCTGAAGGCATTTGGTCTGTGCTTGGAAGCCATAAATAAGGCACTTAAAACTAGATAGTAGGCATGTTACAGCTGTGATAGCCCAAGGATGTAAGTGAGGCAAGACTTTAAAATATTTTTATTACTTCTGCTGGTGAATATCTGGGGCAAGAGAGGAAAAACAAAAAATCATGCTTTTGGGTTCAGAGCCAGGCAAAGCAGCAGCAGAGCCTGAGCTGCAGGCAGGCAGCTCATAGTGTTATTAGGGAAAGGAGAGGAAGGAAACATTGCAGCCACGCTGTGTTAATCTGTGGTGGACCCACGTGCACAGCACTGGACTTCCCATGGAAGAAGCAGAGGAAGGAAACAAGTACCAGGAACAGATTGAGCCGAGGTGTGATCATGTACACTGCGGATCCTTGTCGTGGGGATATAGAAAGGGAGGCAACAGGGGTCTAAGAAACAAGGAAGTGGCAGAGAGGATGACTACACCGTTTACTACATCTCATAGTCCAGCAGCTAATGGCATTGGATGAAATGATCAGGTTTAAAGCAAAGAGAAATACTTTCCACATACACACACTCCATAATTAAGTGTGGTACCCATGGCCACGGCCACAGCATTGTTCAGAGAGTGACCAGGCCAATGCACATAGGACGCTTCAGGGGTTCAACTGGAAGGCCCAAATAAAAGAGCCAGCTCCAGCCTTACATTGGAGATTGCTGGAATCCAGGGAAAACATTGCAGAGGGGAATTGCGCTAGAGGATGAGGATGGGAGAACATCCTTGGAGAGAAACTACCAGTCAGTGGCATAGTTACATAGTGAGGATTAAAATAACAAAGGAAGGCCAAATAATGCCTTGCCTTGTGCAATGGATTCACAAAGAAAGAGCGGAGATTGAATAGGGAAACATTTCTATAGATTCTCTAAACTGTTGTGTGCATCGGCATCACTGCACAAATGTCCAATGATAACTGCAGTGCACCAACGACAACATTCTTACCAACAATTTAAGTAGGAGACAAGCTAATGGGCAGGAACTAATGGACTATGATAGGAAATGGTGTAATCAATAACAAACTGTTTGACTTCTGCCTGGACAGATAAGGCTGTGCTGAATGCAACAGTAAGTTTAAAATGAAAACAAATCTTCAGTGTAAACATAAGCAGCAAGGAGAACTATTAAATCTACGCATGTAAAAGAAAGATGGAAAATCCTGAGCAAAGCATATTTAAAATAAAACAGCTCTTTCAGTGACTTCTGGGGAGAAACAGGAAGAAGTCCATATGGTTCTAGATGTTGCTTGTAAGATCTGAGAGCTTAAAAAAGAATTGTGATATTTTTCTGATGATAAGAGGACAAACATATCACAAAGGATCAGTAAAGACTACAGAGAAAAAAAA
>VXAV01010314.1:336754-371017 GCA_013399715.1 Alectura lathami | reverse complement strand
AAAAAAAAAAAAAAAAAAAAAAAAAAAAAAGATGAGTTCAATACACATTTTTAAAATTGCATAAGGCAAAGAAACTGGGAGGGACTTTAACCAGCCCGTCAGAGGCAATGAAAAGCCAAAGGGAAAAATGCAAAGGATGAAACTAGTCTAGATGTCTGAGAGTCTGCATCTGTATGGATATCTAAGCCACAGTGGAAGCACAAAGACAAGCAGAAGAAAAAGCTTAGGAAATAGATTTGCTAGAAACAAATAAGAGATGTGGAATAAAGTGAATCTTGAGGGAAAAAAAAAAAAAAAAAAGAAGAGAAGAAAAAGAAAGAAAGAAAAAGAAACCAGCCTCCCACCTGGGGATGCGCTGGCTGCCTGAGCACAGCGAGCCTGGAGTGAGCTCCCACTGCAGACCACAGGCTTGGACACATCCTGGGTGCGACAGGTGCAGGGGCTGGGGTTCTGGTAGGAACCAGAGGAGCTTCTGCTAGCTCTGGTCTTGCTTCATGTCTATCTCCAACTGGGCAGCGACCCACTAGATGATATTTTCCTCCCCACAAAGGCACCCAGCCACTGGGGGAGGCGGGTCAAACCTAAAGGAAGGGACTTAAAGGTGCCCGCCTACAGAGATGATAAGAGGGAAAAAAGAAGATGTTTACTGGCTCCTAACCTGCCAAAGGACTTGTAGGAGAACTGCCAGGGCATGGCCACCATGCTGCTCAGGTGTCTCCAGGCACAGAGGCCATTGGCTCTGCTGGATGCTGGCTCCGTGCATGAGCCAAGCACCCAAAGCACAGGCGTCCCCACCTCCCACCACAGTTCCCCGCCACATGTGGTGGCATGGCCCCGCACCCCAGTCCTGTGTAATCTCACAAGCCACCTCCCTGCTTCCAGGAACCCAAGTTACCGTTACACTATCTGGAAACCAAAGGCCAGTGCAAACTCGATGCCTTTCCTCCATCTGATAAGCACCAGGCTACCAGCCTTTCCAGCCTGAAAAAGTTACATCACTTAAGTGGAAACGGCTGTACAGAAAGCCGTTCACAAATGTTCACAGTAGGAGGATAAATCGAGGCTGATAGTGCACAGAAAGAACCCAAAATAAGCATAAAGAATTGATTCCTGCTTGAGCCACCAGGTTCAAAGAAAGGCACATTTATTTTGAAATGGCAATGGCAGAAACGAAAAGTCATTGCAAGGGCCTGCAGTTCCTGCAGTGAGGGTAAACACTTCTGTGGCCATTTGGGCAGCCTCCCACAAGCACAGCCTCCCCAGAGGATACCTGCTGTCAGACAACAGCCCGGGCAGGGTCCCAAGGCAAGAAAAGCCCCGTCCACACTGGATGCCTGCAGGGCAGCGGAGGCTTCATGGTGGTGGTGCGAGATAGGCCAGCCTGTGGGCAGCCTGCTCTGCTCACCAAAGATAACAGCGCAGAGGTGGAGGCCAGCCTGAGGGCCTGCAGGATGCAGGAGCCTTTTGGCACCTCTTACTTCCTCCCACCTCCTGCAGCTCCCCGGGGCTGGTCTCCTGTTGCACCTTGCCAGAGGCTGGGCAGCCTGAGCAGACATCTGCCTGCAGAGCAACTGCAGGTGCAGAGCCTGAGCCTGGCTCAAGGAGGTGGTGGGAATCGTGGCCCTTCTGAAGACCAGACATCTACCTCCTGGTGTGAAACTAAGTAGCTTGCATGAAAAAGATAAAACTTGTCCATTGGCGGCTAATGAGAGGGCGCTTTCATATCAAGAAACACATGCTAAAGCAAATCAAAATTTCAGACTAATGATAGCAGTGTTGCTCAAGTGGCCCAGAAGTGAGATGTAAAAGACCAGCAGATGATCTACAGCACAGATCAGGGTGTAGAGAAGGAGCTGGGTATTGCCCTGGAGATGATGGGCTTCCCCTGCGCTCTGCACACCTCACTGCCCTGAGGAGAACATTACAAACCCAACACAGTGCAGAGAGAATGAATTCGAAGCCATTGGCAGGGCTGGGACTTCAGGATGCCCCTGCTCCCCATTTGCATGGAAGAGGAGTGTTCTGGGGGGAAAGGGAGTCTTCTCTCAGAGGTGAGACAGGGCTGCACCCGCTCAACTGATTCCTTCAAAGAATGCCTGTTATCTGCTTTTAAGCAGACAAGGTTTGGGCACTGTTCAGAGAGCATCTGCCTATACTTGTTCACATTAAAAAAGTAAAAGGGTATATTTTTAATTGAAGAGGTCTATGGGGCTGGTACCTACCCAGAGCGCTAGGTGTCCGTTGTGGGAGAAAATCCAAGAGCTTGACTCATTTTTGCCCCCAAACTACTAAGTTTTAGAAAGATTCCCAGAAATAAATTTTCTAAGCAGGAGATGACCAAGCAAAAAACATGGCATTTCCAAGGACAGCAGTAGGAAATAAATTCTTTCCCTGCTTTCCCTGCCTCCAGAGATCAGACATGCAATTCACAAGTTTTGATACTTTAAGGCAGCCTTATTCTTCCATTGATGAGTGCCAGATTTGAACAACCTGATCTTCGAATGAGATCCAGCTGACGCTGAAGGAGCTAACCTTTCCAGCCAACAGGAAGAACAGCAGCAGAGCAGGGTGCTGTGCCCAGGCACCCGGCACAGAGGCGAGTTCGGGTACTGCTCATCAGTCATCTGATGAGTGCTGGAAACCGGTTTCACTAAACCAGTCCCAGTCCAGATGTGCAGTTTGCATGGCCATCAGAGTAGCATCCACAGCAATGCGTTCAGATGGGGGAAATAATTATAAATATGGAGCCAATCAAACCTTGAATGTTGGCGTTCACCATAACTGGGATCTAGAGGGAAAAGGGAGGCCGGTCTTTGAAATCCTTACTTACCCTGCAACTTCCCTGCAACAAAGCTCAAACCAAGCAGCAGTATCAGCATACATCCTGCTGCTTGAGCAGGAGCTGTGGATCACACCAGAACAGATCAGAAGAGTTCTTTTTTATTGATGCAGAGGTGTGCTGATCTGCCTGGAGGCAGGGAGAGGCAGCTCTGTGCCTCCCTGCAGCAGGATGAGGAAACATGGGGCTGCAAGGCAGGAAGAGCTTTGGAGAGGCAGCCTGCGGTTTCACAGCTTCTCTGGGAGGGGGCAGGCGGCCCCAGAGGGGTTAGAGGTGAGACCGTCCTCAGTGGAAGGGAGAGCAGCTGAGGGGAGCACAAAGGCCCTGCCCGATTTCCTTTGGCCTCACCTCCCTTGGGATTTCCCATGGTGTAATAGGAAGGCCTGAGGGAAGAAAGCAGAAAGCATGTGAAGCGATTGCTTCCAAACAGGAATCCAACCTGCTGACTTCCTAAAATTACATTTTACTCAGTAAGGGAAAAAAAAAGTTTCAAGTTTGGAACTTTTCTATTGCCGAGTAGTATCCTCCATTAGTTGCTATTTTCTTACTTTCATTTATTCTGCAGTTTTCTAACACCCTTAAATCCTGGGCTGTGAGGTCTATACAGACCAAACACATTCCTACCAGAAGCCAGGGGAAATCAGTGTTCCCGTCTTCAGTTCCCTGTGCAGGCACACACATCCAGGAACAGTGCAGGAACCTTCTGAAGCATTCAATTGCATGTTTATTATCTGATCATTCCGTTCCCTTCTAACGCATACAGCATACAAAAATACCAGAAATATGAAAGTCTGCTAAATCACAACAACATGTGAACAGCTCTCCTGAGCCCCTGAATTTCTTCTGGAAACCACTTACAATCCCTTTTCTTCTGCACCTACACATTCGCTGCAGACACAGCAAGTGACAGCGCAGGGATAAGGGCATCAGTGCCGGATTTGTTTGGTTTCTTCCCTCCTTTGCCATCAGCAGGCTCTCATTTCCTTATGGCAAGCTGCTCCACGGTCTCCTTTCACACAGCAGTAACTGTGAAATAAGAGTGGCCAGGGCTGACTATCTGCTTTCCCCAGGTAAAAACGATAGGAAAGGCCATGGTGTGAGGTAGTGCCTGGAAAACAAGTATCCTAGCTATCTTCAAGCCTTAGCAGTAAGGATCTGAACACGGATAATGTTTTGCAACTGCAGCAGCAATCACTGCCTTTTAGAAAGAGGTGAAGAGCCAAGGTACCATGCACTCAGGCGCTACTAGAGGCTTCCACTTCAATTTTCTCTCCCAAAAATGCTTTTGACAAAGTTAAGGCATCTATCTCCTGCCTCTCTCCTGCATAAGAGACTATCAGGAAAGCTGGCAAGGAAATAAGGGGACACAGTGCTATCAACACACTGATGACACCTAGATAGCGATCGTTACAGCATCGTGCTCTGATAATGCCATTGCAGGGGCACAGAAGATTCAGCTAACTGAATTTCCAACTGTCTAAAGGGAAAAGTTAAGCCACCAGTTGTCAGAAATAAATACTGCGCTACTCATCTCCCTGAAATCTGAGCTATTTCTCAGATTCATCACTTGGATTTGTGGAGACCGCACTGCTGTTGTTCCTGGGGAGGAAAGTACTGTACCTGGTGCCCAGCGAGTGACAGCTGCTGTAGGACTGCCTCAGCTGGGAAGCTGCTCTGCTGGCCCATACCAACCCACTGGAAGCAGACGCTGGGCTGGCCAATGCCATCAGCTCCTCAGGGACCTATGTTCCAAGGTGGCTGCTCTCCTCTGATACGAACACCCTCAGCAGTTGCTCAGGCATTTGGCTTTAAAGGATTTTTCCCTTTTTTTTTTTGTGGGGATGTGACTGCCAAAAATCAGCCTCTGAAAAGGCTCCAATTTAGACACAACGCCCCATCTAGGATTAAAACTATTCCGTGTAGCAAGGCTTTTGTTTTGAAGGCATTCAGAGCATGTCTCCTAACAAACATCTCTGGGTTTTAATAAAGCCCTGCTACTTTCAATGCTTTTACCTCGCAACTTAACATTCATTTGAGCCTTATGTAATGAGATGTCTTGGTACAATGCTCTGAATCTCTTGCTGTGCAGTTTCCAGCTGTCCTGCACATTTATCACCCCCCCCAAAGCCAGCGTGTCTAGAATTTTGATAAGGGCTGAATTTATTGCATCCCCCTGCTGACTATTGGCACTCCAAGCAGAGTTCCTGTTCGCTTCAGGCAGGCTGACCAAACACGTTCTTAGTGATTGCAGCCGGACAGGATTTGAAGGAGCTCCCTGCTTCTCATTTTCATCTAATGGGAGAAAGCCTCAAACCGTGCTTTTAGTAAGACCACGGTTCTCAGATTCTTACAGAAGCATGAACTGATTTCAGGGAGAACGATTAAGAAACTTTCTCCATCTTTCACTAAAACAACCCAAAATAAAGGTGATGGCTATCCTTGGGCAGCTGCCTAGTAAACAGCCTACTGGTGAATGAACAAAGCTGCAGGCTGCCTCATTTCTCCTAAAGCAAAGATCAGCTGCCCTCATTCCTATTACGCCTTTTGAGTGTAGCGAGCTGCACAGAAAAGGGCTATGACCAGTGACATCGACCTCAGCTCAGCCAGCTTGGAACAGTACCTAGATGTATGGGACTGTCACAGCTGCTTATTGGCCCCCAGGGTTTAGGTTTGAGCAGCGCTCAAAGAAGCTTCAGCTCCGCCATTTAAACTTTTCTATGCATCTTACAAACTGCAGTTCCAGTACTTTTCTTTCCTTCTAATCTTACATGCCACGATGATGAATGAAGCCTAGGAAATGACCACAGAAGGTCATTTGCCTGATGGATTTTGATGAACCCTTCTGGCGGCCATGGCTACGCTCAATGAAGAGGAGGAAATGAGAGACAGACGCAGGGCAGCTAACCTCACTCTGATCCCTGGGAAGATTACGGAAGAAATCCTCCTTGAAGTCACACCCAGGCCCCTGAAGGATGGGGTGACCGCTGAGAGCATCAGCCCCACCCAACTGCCTTCTGTGAAGGGCCCCGTGGGCAAGGGGAGAGCAGCGGATGCTTACGCTGTCTTACAACGAAAGCAAACGCTTCTGGAGGGGATGGACAACCTATGGTGTGGGTGAAAAGAAAGCTGCTGTGACTAGTAGCCAACAACTCGACTAGTCAACAAGTCTAGAAGGTGGCCAACCAGCAGTGGAGTACTCAGGGGCTGGTAGTGGAGGCAGTAGTGTTTAATGCCTTACTCACCTGGTGGTGGGATGGAGCACACCCTTAGCAAACCTGCAGATGACACCACACTGAACAACAGTGCTGCATGGGGAAAGCATTGGCAACAGGTTAAAGGAAGTGATTTTTCACCTCTGTTAGCTTTTGTAAGCCAGATCTGGACTACCATGAGCAGACAGGGGCTCCTCAGTACAAAAACAGATGTTAACAAATCTGAACGTAGCAGAGGACCAACAAAATTGTTAGAAGACCAACACGTGACATGGCTCAATGGAGGCTGAGCTTTGTCTGTTCAACCTGGAAATTATGGCTGCAGGACCTGCAGTCTTCAAATACCTACTAGATAGTTACAGAAAAGAGGGACACAGACTTTTCTCAATAGAAAAATTAGAAGGGGCAATAGGAAAGCTACAGCAAGGAAATCTGTGCATTAGGATAAAAGTTCACATTGAAGACACTGCAGAACTGGACCAGGAAATTGCAGAGGCTGTCAAATGTTCATCCCAGGAAATACACAAAACCTGATTCAACACAGCCTTGAAAAACTAGACCTACTCTCAAAGCCAGCCCTGCTTTGATCAGGAGACTGGCCCAGGTGACCTTCTGAAGCCTCCCCAACCTGAACTATTCAACGATTCTGAAAACGCAAAATAAGAATGCAAGCTTCACAGTGTGGCTAAGGAAACACACCAACACCTGTTGCTGTTGTCTTGTGCTGTGTGACGCTGCATTCTAATAACTCAGACAGTCTTCACAGCACCATCAATTTTAACTTAAGCCTTCATTAGCAAATAGTCCAGGCTGCATATGCATTTGGGTATGAATTCTCTGTAAAGTGTGTAAATCCTAAAACTAACAGTACTCAAGTCCAGGACCTATGTTTATCTCTGTGCAAGTAAAGCTGCCCAATTCCAGTCCTCACCATTTTTTCTTCCTCACAACAGCTCTTGACATTTCTTTGACATGAGAAGAGAAACAACAGTGGTTAATAACCTTTGTAGAACACAGTACTAAGTCATGTGCTGTTCTAGAGACACAAGAGCTAAGATTTTTATATACACTGAAATTTTGTCTCCAAAGCAGGAGGATTTTTTTTCTACAGCTGTAGCAAACATTTATGAAAATGGTTTCCTTAGCTTAACTTTGGTTTGCTTCTTTGCATATTTTTACAAAAAAAAAAAAAATCAATAACCTGAGATCTGAAGACAGTATCACAGCTGAAATTTCTGGTTTTTTTTTTTGTTTGTTTGTTTTTTTAAACCACTAACTACATTTCTACAGATTTTTCAAAAAGTCAACATTTATTCAAAAGTTTATACTACCAGCAATCCTTTGAGAGGAATTATGCCTTTAAAAATAAATGTTTAAACAGTAAGATGTAAAGCTAATAATAATGGTCTTCAGTTTATGAACACCTTACCCGAAAGTAGATGGGACATATGCAACTAAAGAAGTGTGGCAACCTCCTTTTATGAATGTGAAAACAAACCTCTTAATATGACCACATGAAAAACAGCTACTAGGAATGTAACTGCTTGCACATTTATCTCATTCACTGCTTTCTGTGCCTGCTACATGCAGGATGACTGAGCACTGCATCGTGTAGCTGCTGGCTGCCTTCTCGTTGCCACCACACCTTCTACCCAGAGAAACAGGAACATTCAATGCAGATTTACTAACAGATCTCTTTCCAGTTGATGGTAAATTACATGTAACAATGACTTTTATCACGACAGAGAATGTAAGGATGGTTAAGAGGATATGCAGACCATATTTTCCTTGTAGTGCCACAAATTCTAGGAGTCATGAAGGAATACAGAACACTGGGATTCTTTACGAAATCTTGTACTAGTCTACTTCTGGAACGATTAAACATCTGTGACAGAGTCTATCCACTCCATATAGGGAAACATTTATGTAGTACCATCAGTTAAAGCTTGAAGTAACAACTGTTTAAACCAGTTTACCAAACTAATGTACATTGAGAAGAAAAAAAATCTAACTGGATGCAAAAAAGAGGGTATGTCTAGCTACAGCATAGACTCCTTCATAAATAAGTAAACAAATAATACTCTGAAGTCTGCTAGGGTGCCTGTTCAGCCATATGCTTAACCACAGCTTGCTTTTAACACATTAGTCTTTAAAGAGCAGGAATTAGAAGTCTGTGACCAACTTGCACTCAAAAAACTCCAAAGACCCCGCAACCTTCTGCCCTCCGTCCTACTTTTCTTTTGCACGTCTTCCTCTTCCCAGGTAGCAGGCACAAATAAAACAAGCCAATAAAGTTCGTCTACCTGAGCTGAATTTTTTTTTTTGGATGAACAATTCTGCCAGATAAATAAACTTCCAAATATTAGAGAACAAGAGAAGGGACACAAACAGTCAAGACAGAACACTTTTGTTTTTGTCAATTTTTTTTTAAAATCCCAATCCAGCTCCTAGTAAGACTGGACACTACTTACAACACTCCTAGAACTGCAGAAGAATGGAAACACAATAGGGAGCGAGTGGAGAGGGGGACAAGACAGCCCAGTGGCTGGCTTCAGACATTCACATACACGAAAGCCAGCACTGACTGGAGTCATTAAGGCCCAGATGCCCCACTAATAGGAACAAACCCAAACACAAAGGTAGCACATGAAATGTATTTACCTATTTAAACACAGGCAGCTGGTCAGGCTAGTATGGGGAAGGTAACTGCTAATTCCTTGTACTACAAGGAAGGAATGGAGTAAAAAAACCCAAGCCCACGGGCAGGTTTTTGCTTTGTGAACCTCTGTCTGTGCTGCTGGTTAACAGTGGTAAGTATAAAAAAATCAAAGAAAAATAATCTATTTATAGAACAAGTCAGTAGTCTGAGACATTTAGAAAAAAGTAAAAACAAGTCCTTCTTTAAAAATGGATTTACTAAAACAACTGTCACCCAGGATGACCCCAAGCCCTCTGGTCCTCTGGCAAAGCCAGGGGCAACTTCAAACACGAACTGTTGCTGATTGTACACTGGTACACATCCAGCAAAGCCAGCAGGGAGGGGAATTTGCACTGCCAACAGTATCTGCAGACTGCTTGCTGGTATCGCTTGAGGCCATGCCCGTAGCCTGGTGATACTGGAAATAGTCGTGAGTGAAACTTTTCACAGAAGCACATGTCAGTGTAACCTCTGAGGTAAGTGGGCTGTCTTCTTTACTTCCCATCCCTGGGTACAGATCACGAAAGCTGGGGCCCTGTACCTCCTTGCCAGCTCCATCCTGCGTCACACAACTTTAATGTGCAGGAGTGCAGAACTCAAAGCAAAGCCTAGAACAGGAGAGGGCACCACTGAGGAAAGGGAAGCACCCTGCTTTTCACAAGCTCTGCTCTAGACAGTCTTTCCCATTTTTTTCTGGCCCTCCTAAGGACAGGAAGATCAGCTGTTCCCCACTAAGGAAAAAATTTTGCTAGCGGAGTAGAACTGGGTTTCTTTTTGGTAAATAGAACCTTTGCTGATTTCTGAGATCATGAGCTCCTCTGCCCTTTAGCTACAAAAGAGAAATTAAAAGTAATTCATCCACTTGCTCCCATCCTTTTAGTGTAGTGTTAGCCGCCTGGACACAGAGGCAACTTAACTCTCCCAAGACGTTGCCCTTCTCACTGGGTTGGGCATGAGGAGGCAAAGGATAACTTCCTAAGTCACCTCCATGGGGCAACCTGGTACGGCTAAAAGCTCCAGCCTGTGCTGCCAGTTCCAGGCCAGCTCCACTGCCAACTTGTACCTCTAACACCCTGAAGTGTCTAATCTAACAGGCTCGGGTTTGCTCAGTCTCTAAGAGCAACAGCCACTCTCAAGGGTGAAATACTCGAGTCAAAGCACTGGCTGGAGCTCCTAATGAGGCGCTGTCTGCATAGATGAGGCGGTACCAGTGTGCCTCGACGTCCCCACCGCACGAAGGAAGCCAGCTGTAAGGAAGGGACCAACTCTGCTGCAGGTCTGTACATCCTTGGAAGTGAAGCTCAGTGGCTACATTAGATTCAAACCCTCTCTTTCTGCAGGGGTTTCAGTGGTCCGTTTCCCAGCAAGTTCCAGCCATCAAGTAGTTGCTAACTTGTCTCCTTAAGGTCTTCCATTGGTAGTTTGTAGCTCAATAAGAAAGGAGGAGGTGGTGCATGAGCAGGGCTACTTGGTCCCTGCATTGCTTTCTTCGCACAGTTTATACAGATGTAATCCTCATTCTCAGCCATCTCTGGAGAGACACCAACGCAAACTTGATGAAACCACTCATCGCAGCCACCATCACACTGCACCCAGTCTACCTGCAAGAGATGGAACCAGCAGCATTAGGAGTGACACAGAGGCAGAGAATCTATGAAGAAAATGTCCTCTATTAAATCCACCTGGTGTGTTCCAAACACAAAAAGTGTTTGGCACAAATTAATGTTCTATAGAACTTGTTTCAGCATTTCAAATTTATGAAGTAACACTGTTTCAAACCTTGCTCCTATTGCTTCCTTAGGCCACCACAGCTACAAATTCCTACTAATGAGAGAGATGATACTCAGCTCCCCTCAAATGAGAGATGCATCAGAACACATCTAAAGCAGGAGCATTTTAATGGACAGTAGTTCAGTGCAGACAAAACCCTGCAGATACACACCCTAACTTGCATATATTCCCTTAGACTGCACTGTCAAGTGGTGGCTTTTGCAACATCAAAATCACAGAAAACAAAAGGGATTTGATTACAAAAAAGCTACAACTTTAGCTGCTTTAATGCTTTTCCTGTAGCTTGACATTGGGTGGCTAGCCACTGACTGCCAAAAATGCACACTAACTAGCTCGAAAGTCACAGAACATTTAAGCTAAAATAACAAAAAACGAGGCGAGTTTTCCATAGAACAGTTAGGAAAAGACATAAAAAGTAAACTGAAACTTCAGGAGGAAAAAAGGATTAAGATGAATTTCTAGATTTCTGTAGTTCTCAATGTAAAAGTATAATGTCAGTCAGTGAGCAGAAACTGAGATCTGCAGGATAGCATTTTTTTAATGCACTGTTACAGGGGTAAGAATTGGTACTGCTATAGTTTGCTTTTGACTTATAGGGTAATGTGAAAATATATTAGAAAAATAACAGTAGTGCAGATTCAGCCGTCACACTCCCATACCTGCCACTTTGCACTCGTACTGCACTCACTTCGTGAATGTGCAAAAACACGCCCAGTCTTACAGAAAGACAGGCACTCCTGTCTCTTCCATATGAGAATTTTTTTAAAAAGACTAAATCTTCGGTATTTACATTATCCTACTCTCATGTGCAAACCAACGCTATATAGGGTCAATCCCACAGTTATTACTGGGAGTAGGGCTTTTTGGCTTTTAAAACAGAAAAAAGCAATCTGAATAATATTTTGTGAAGTTTCATCATCAATTAGTGCATGTGAAAAGCTGACAATCAGGACAGAAAGTGCCATGGAGAGGCAGATCAAGTTATTTTGTAATAACCCGATGACGTTTAAAACCACTGATAACTCATCTCCCCAACGAAAAGCAAAGCACTGCAGTTTGTAGGTCCCGCAGCAGCACTGCTCACAGACTGTGTGCAAGAAATACAGACAATTTACTTCACTTAGGAGCACCGCACACCCCACTTCTGCTCAGAAGCACAATGTGATTGGGAACATTTCTCGCTGAGCCCAAGAAGTACTACTCAACACTTTCTCATTTCAGATTACACTGCCTTTGTTGCTCATGCTGTTCAGCCTAATTATTAAACTCATTTTGCATGAAATTGACCATGATGGAACTAAGTAAAAACTCACTTTGTCCTTGCAGGGCCTCTGGCAGTTCTGCGCAGCACACACTGCATTCTCATCATCTGACTCCTCAGCTCCTGACCAGTCATACTTAGAAGGAATATCTAGAACCTTCTTCTCTCTTTTTTTCTCTGTGCTCTCCTTTGCTAGATCCACCTTGGCCACAACTGCCTTCTCTCGCTTCTTCTTCCGCTCCTCTTCCTTAGCCAGTTTCTTTGCCAGCTTGTTCAGCTCCTTTGTCTTATCCATGGTCAGTTTTAGCTTCTTTTTCTTGGGTTTTTCTAGTTTTTTCAGCTCTTTAGATTTTTGCTTCATATCTCCAAAGAACTGTTCTGCTCTCTCTAGTTTTCGTTTCCGCTTCCTCTCAGAAGAGTCTCTCCCTCTCATTTTCAGTGGTTTCTCATCCATGCTGTCATCCTTCACAAAAACAGTGAAAAGAGATTTTTTCCAAGCACACATTTCTATATACTATACATCTGTAGTTTGAGCTGTACTTACCTCCACCATTACCATGACATGGTGGAAGAAACTTATTCAACAACATACTGCTGTAAATTCTAAATAAAAGAGGCTCAAATTTATTTTCACCGTACCAGAAAAAGTCTCAAGTCTTAGAATACCCAGTGGAAAAAAGTAAAATATCCACAAGAGTAAGAAGGCAAAACAGGCAGTAATCAACCCCCTTCTCGCTTCGTTTTTTCATACAGATTGAGAAGGTTAATCATTTGTTAGATGTTCTTGCTTATTTTTCATCCAAGTCAGTCTTGCCTGTAATTATTTTTGAGAGAAAGCAATAGCTATTCTGGAGATTAATAAGGAACAATTGGTGAATTCTTAACAAGTATTATCAACTCAAGCAAGAGAAGAACATAACAGATCCATTATTTGAATAGCTCCCAAACTGGCACACACTATAAAATCCTCAGTGTCATTAAATGCTCTTAAGTAGCAGATTCAAATCAGAAATGGGGTTTAAAATTGGCAAACTGTCATCCACAGCAACAAGTCCTATTTATACCCACAAGATCTGCATATACATCTCCTTTGTACAAACAGGACTGACCCAATTTTAGTTAATCTGGCCATATACTTTAACCTTAATTATATTAAGGACATACTATAAGCCAGCTAAGACTGGATCTGTTTACTAGACATTACTTAATATAGCTACTCCACCCTAAAACAAATTCTCTGAAGACTATTTCACAGAAGTCTACCTATTTTGCATGTAAATAGACACAAAGGTACTCAATTCAAAATGAGTAATTCTGGCCACAAAAGTATTCACAGAGGTTAACCAGAAGAAGTTGAACCCTATCCCCATGCACAACACTGTTTGTTCTGCAAAAAATCCCATGCCAAAAACATAACACTGAAAGAGAATTAAGCTTATGAAGTGAAGTACTTGGGTCAAAACATGGTAATGCAGTACTTCTTTGGAGGCAGGGTCTGCCTGTACTACTGTCTTATCTGGTGATGGGTTGGCAACACCTTGACTTACCCATTGTATTGGATGGCACTCAGAAAAACGAGACAACAGGAGGGAAACTGACTTTTTACATAGACTTACAGTGATAGGAAAAGGGAGAATGGTTTTAAAACTCAAAGAGTGGAGATTTAGGTTAGATGTTAGGAAGAAATTTTTTTCTCAGAAGCACTGGCACAGGCTGCCTAGAGAAGCTGTGAGTGCCCCATCCCTGGAGGAGTTATGGCCAGTTTGGACAGAACCTTGAGCAGCCCGATCCAGTGGGTGGCAAGAAGGCCACGGCAAGGGGGTGGAACTGGATGGGCTTTAATGCCCCTTCCAACCCAAGCCATGCTGTGATTCTATGATCCAGAGTCCAACCCTTGCCCCACACAGCACCACCCAAGCCCTGTGTCTGAGAGCAGTGTCAAAACGCTCCTTGAGCTCTGGCAGTCTGGGGCCGTGCCCACTGCCCTGGGGAGCCTGTTCCATGCCCACCACCCCCTGGTGCAGAACCTTCTCCTAACCCCCAGCCTGACCCTCCCCCTAATGCAGCTCCATGCCATCCCCTCAGGTCCCGCTGCTGTCCCCAAAAAGCAGGATCAGCATCTGTCCCTCTGCTTCTCAACCTAATCGATTCTCTGATTCTAAAATGGAGCCGTGCAGAATTCCATTAGTGACTTGTCAACAGCCTCATGTAGCCCCATTCACTACAATCCTTGAGCTTGACCTGTCAGCCAACTGTCTGCCCACTGCATTATTTTCTTGGCTAACTGTATGCTGGACATTTTGTCCAGAAGGATGCTGTGAAAAAGAGTATTGAAAGCTTTGCTGAAATCCAAGAAGATTACACCAATTACTTTCCCTTGGTCACCTAGGTAGGTAAACTTCTCATAAAAGGAAGGTAAGTTCGTTAAACAGGACTTTCCTCTTGTGAAACCCTCAAAAAAGTTGTGTTTTTTTTTTTTCCCTATATGAGAATATTTCATCTAGTTCATACCTCCATTACATGAAGGAACCTCTCCTCAGAGGGGGGATGAGTAGCCTGTAAAATCCGCCAGATGTGCTGAGTCTCATCCAGGGATACCTCCAGTAGATCTCCTACCATCATCAGATCCTCTAGCTGAGCCTTTGCGCCAGGCGACAGCTCCAATACTGGGGGCTCCAAACTGCGAGGTACCAGTGGGCTCTTCCGAGGCTGCTTTCTTGGAGTGCTAGAACCTTTCAGACAGAAGGCAAGTTGCATGAAGATAAAAGGAAGAGATCAAAAGAAAAAAGAAATCATATATACAAATATACTGTGTACAAGAACTACTTCAGGAGGGAGACAATCCTAAGCAAGAAAAAAAAAAACACCCCACAAAAATCAGACACAGCTTCATACAACAGACATCAGGAAACAGAACTGCAATGTTACTCTCCTGTACCTTCTTACAGGCAGCATATCCTCTACAACTTTACTGACTGCTCATCCCAGCTGTCTGCTCAATTTTATCTCAATGCACAGAAAGCAAATACCTTGAGAGCAGCTTTTAGAAGCAGATGAATACGCATGTTCAGCACAGAACGAGGGGGCAGTCCACATGTGTGTCACCACTTCCTCTGATTTAATGGGGATTTCCTCATCACAAAACAAATTGGGCTCCAAGCTGCTAGAAGATTTTACACTGGCGTTGTCCTGGAAAAGACCCACAGAAAACATGCAACACCTGGATCTAGCAAGTTGCTATTTCAAAGTAAATTCTACTCAGACCAACCAGTCTGCTGTTCCTAGAACGCTGCTTCAAAGTATCCCCACCACAGACACCAGCACCACTGGAAAAATGTAGAAATTACATTCCTGCTAAAACAGTGGAAGAATGCAGGAACTGCGGAGGCAGGTGAATTCTGATTTACAACCAGTGTGCGAGTCACGCTTGTCAAGTTTCTTCCCTAAGCAATCCCTCAAGTAAGGCCTTCAGCAGTCAACATAATGACTGAGTCTTACACTTGGCCTATATAATTTTGTTTGAAAAATTTGACTGGAAGATCACAAAGACTGGCACCTCCAGTAAAGCAAAGAGATACAGAGTAAATAATGGTTATTAATGAATGAAATGACTGAAGATACTACAGGTGAAAATAAATAAATAAATAAAAACAGCTTGTGTTCCAGCACAGGAACTTAAATATCAACAGATAGATGGTCATAAAATGGAGAAAAAAAAGAAAAATCAAATTTTGGCCTGGAATCAGGATTTTTATGGCAGTCTTGAACAATTTTAACATACAAATACCAAAAGGAAAAGGACTGTAATACTGAAGACCATTGTGAATATTTTCAGGAACAGATAATGATGGCATTAACCTGTACTCAATGCATTGCATAGGCTGGCTGCTTGACTTGACTTCTTAAACGCATTATACAAACATGATGCATGCCTTAGATGCAGGTGGATCAAACACCAGAGAGATTATAACTGTCTCAGAACTGGAAAAAGCTTTGCTTTGACTTCACATTATATTAGGCAGAAAATCCAGAGAAAGCACAAATGCATTTCAGCAGATACCCTGATGTCTACTAGTATTCACTTCTCCCTCTTCTTCCTCACCCCTGCGGGTGAAATTAGTAAGGGCAAACTCCTCAACTAGCTAGCTACTTCCACAGCACTTTCCAGAACTTATCTACCCTGCTGCAACTGTGATGAAACTGGCCAACAGGTTAAACGTACTTAGCTTGTCATGCAAGACTCAAATCTTTCAGAAAACAATAAAAACCAAGAAGCTGGTTTAAAAAAAAAAAAAAAAAAAAAGGCTGTAGAGGAGTTATTGACAATATTCACCTGAAGACTAGCTGTCTAGGGAGTTTAGGGAGTTTGCGAATCGTAATGTCTCTCTCTCTAGGTTTCAGATACATGTTTAAAAGGAAGTGAAATGCACACTGCTGATTTCAGAACTGGAAGCAGGCAATTCGAACTGGCCAGATAAAAAACTGAATAAATATATTCAGGAGGAGGAAAAGATATTTCTCCCTGTGTAGTTAAGGTCATATCCCCTCCCATACCTTGCTCTGGCTATCATATTATACACTGGTGTAGAACTACAGTCTATGGACCCTTACAGAACCAAGGATTACTTCTACAGGATCCACAAGAAGTAATTAGAAACACATCCATACACAAGGCATCTCAATCTACATACATTATTTTTAAACTCCTTGTTTCAGTGGAAAACGTTTATAGACCATAAACCGGAAAAAACTCCTGAAAGCCAACAGCACAAAGGATTAAATTCTGAACAACTTCGCTATTTCTTTTGAGCTCTGCTGCATCTCAGATCTGAAGAATGTGGTTGCCTGAAAATTTGTCTTCTCTTCAAACCACGTTTGTTGGCCTAAGAGAAGACATTTCTGGTCCCCACCTGCTTTGCATTGTCAGATTTCTACTTTAGGTTTTTACAGTTACCTACAGCAAAGGACATCCAGATCAAAAAGTAACAGATTTTGAAATCATGACAGCAGAATGCACTGAACAGAAATGAAATTAAACCCCTGCAAAGCCCTCAGATCCTGACAAGAAAATGCCACCTTTCTAGACATATGCTTTCTTTTAATCACAACCTCAGAACAGAAACGCCTTACAACTTCCAATGCAAAGAATGGTTTGCAAAATTTTTTTAAATAAAGTGAATCTAATTACAAGTTGCAAAATCCAATTACAATCTGCTCTTGTTGGCATTTCACATGGGACTGTAAGACAAATGCATGTAACTGCTTAAAGCTACTTAGAGACAAAATATTAAAAACAGGAGAGCAAGGCAGATCATACCTGAAAAAATTGCTGTTACTCTAGAAAGCAGAAAAATTGCCATAAAAGAATCTTTATGACCACACTGTCTCTTAAGCTGGCAACTTTTAAATTAGAAATGACACCATCACTAAATAGGAACCACTGTGCAAGAAGAAACAGTGGCATTGCTTTTGTCTGTACACATACAAAAAGGACATTTCAGAAGTTCTAAAATGAAATACATCATACTGAAAATGTTTGGCTATCTCCATTATTGCCTTTTCTCATGACTGTTCTTCTCTAGAGTATTTTTTTGAACTACAGTTACAATTTCCAAACTGAACTTGTTTCACGATATGATCCAGACATCAAGTCCTGATCATTTCCATAATCTGAAACTGAACAGATGTACCTCCTTGTATATGTGGGCTGAATGAAGAGAAAGGTATGAAAATGTGAAAGAAACCCTGGTGTCAGGAAACTTCTTAAAGGGCATGAAGTTTTCCAAGACCAGTTTTTTGCTGGAGTGAAAACCAATGATGAGCTCTCCACACAGACACTCATATTTATGACTCACAATATCTCTGAAAGAGGCATACGGACAACATCCCATCTCAATGGTAGTATAAATATAAATCCCTTGACAAGCATGTTTTTTTTGTTTTTTTGCTTAAAACCTTTTTAAATTCAATCACAGGACATTTGGGAATTTTGAAAGAAAACACTGCAAAACTTTCCCAATATGCCAGAGCTATGACACTCAGATAAAACCAATAAGCACCTCTTCTGCAAAAGAAACCAGGGCAGAATATGCTTAAAAATAACTTAAGACATCCTGGAATACATTGAATTACTAGAAAACAGGTGTTCTGAATTACCTCCATGCAGACAGGCCACATGGGATTACTGACCTTGATGTCGTAGCCGTATGTCTCCCTGATGTCTTCGTCAGAGTCCGTCTCTTCATCGTCATAATCCAACGTCTGCCGTGGGGATGAGGACACGCTCCCTATCACTCTGTTAAAGGCTGACTGCTGGAAACTAGTTAAGTGTCCCTAAATGAAGAATGGAATACAAGATTGAAACAAGAAAGCTTTTAGAAAAATCTCTAAAAAAGCTGAAGTCACAGCCACTGACTAAGAAAGCAGTGGCTCTTTTGGCCTGAGGACAGCTGCCCGGACAGTCACAGAAAGGCCCGTTCAGAGCAAGTTGTGAAGAAAGGTTGGGAAATACCCATACAAACAGGTTCTTCCAGGTTTTATTTGTGTTTTTGAGTAATAGTGACTAGAAAGACCGAGCTACCATTGTCCCTTGGCACCAAACAATACCACCTTGTAGCTGTACAAACTTCTCCACCACAGCATCATCTGATTACTGGTCTTGATCTTAAGTTGAGTAGGGCGACTGCAGAAAGTACTAGTGATTCCCTACAGTCCTCTACAAAGCTTCCTAACAAGATACCAAAGAATGAAACCCATAAGAACTTCTAAATATGGGCACTTTTGACTCTGTCAGGGATAAACGGAACTTGGACACCAAAGTAGCCACTACTTTACAAATCTTCAGGCCGTTAGCTGGCTTTCTCCAAGAAAGATTTTGACACAATGAAGAAGGGTTAGCGCAGTAAGGAGGAAGATATTAACAGCCCTACCTGCAGGTCTGGGTTGGCTGCTGCCTTCTGTAGCTCTGCACTGATTATCTTCTCTGTCTTCTCCCGCGCTGCCTGCTCCACCATTCGCTGGCTGAGCACAGAAAGTTTAGCCAAAGCAGAGGACAACTCATCAGTGGCCAAAGCCTGTCGTGCTCGGTCCTGCCAACTCATGGCGCGTTCTGTCAAGCACTGCAAGGCCTCCCCTTCTGGCAGCCGTACAGGCAGCTTCTGCAGGGACACCAGCAGAGACAGTATTGTCTCCAGACGCGGCCTTCGGGAACGCATGCAAAGCGGACACAAGAACTTCACTTCTTTGGCCTGCCAACTGGAGCCCTTCTTCTGAGAGCTTGTTTTGGGAAGGGGCACGCAGCCACTATGAAACCAGTCTTTGCACAGCTCACACTGCAGCATGAATCCACTGGCTGTTTTGCGGCAGATACAGAACTTGACTTCTTCTATACGATCCACCATAGTCATCTTGGCCAGGTTAGCTGCTCTGAGAGCATGCATGGCTTCAATCTCCTTCTGCTCCCGCTCCTTGAATATGGCCACCTATCCAGAGACAAAATCAGTTCATGACCTTCGCAGCTAGAACAGATCACACTTTATTAGCAGCGCAGAAAAAGAAAAAAGAGATCTTAAACTAGCCCAAAATTATGGAATTGTGTGATCTAGTTAGAGCTTCTGTTAAAATACCTCAACACATTACTCCCCTATGTTCTTCTGACAGAAATACTTACAAACATTATGTAACATTCTGTGTCTAGAAAATGTCTGAAATTCCTAATTAAATCTGTCGTAAGAACACATGAGGAACAGATTTCAGCTACGTGAAAAAAGTCAGAATCCGTTCCAACCGTTTGTCTACAACGACAATGCAGCTGAGCACTGTTTTAATGCTGACAGCAGCAGGAACTTCTGAGCAACCGTTTATCTTCCTGAAGCAACTTGCATTTCCTCAGTGTCTCCATTCAAGTAACTATAACAAAGCATAGTAAGGTAAAACCAACCGTGCATAAGTCTACATGCATTTCCCTTGTTTACGGAGGAAAAGCAGCCAGATGCCAGCAAATTCTCCCGATAAGCTGCATCATATCTTCCCAACGAGGAATAACAAACGTAACATTCTTCCACATCCAATTGCTAGGACCAAGTGCTTATAGACTGCCCTCAGACATTTTTTATGAAACAGTGGAGGACTTCTTTTAAGTGAAGAGACCTTCTACAGTAAGGCAGGCATTGTCTATGGTCAGCAAATTTTGAAAGACTTAAATCTGTTCACTCATGCAAGTAAACCATTAGCATCAAACCTTAAAAATCAAAGGAACAATTGCCAAAACAACCTGAAACAGAGTTTACTTCAGTTTAGCATACAGCATAAACCTAAGCATGTATGTGCT
Organism: Alectura lathami; assembly: GCA_013399715.1. Lineage (NCBI taxonomy): Eukaryota > Metazoa > Chordata > Aves > Galliformes > Megapodiidae > Alectura > Alectura lathami. Next base: position 350,887 of record VXAV01010314.1, on the reverse strand, counting down.
GGTACTGCTCAAGGTAGAGTTACATCTCATTCTGTATGTATTGAAATCCTGTCAGAATAATATCAGTTATGTTAGAACAGCCACACGTATTAGACCAAGAGCATTTAAGCCATCCACATAGCCAGATACAAATTATATACCTGCACTTACATTCTGAACTACGCTCCCCTCTACTTCCACTGCAGTTAAAGCAGAACTATATTAAATTTGAATCAGTAAGATTCATTTATCAGTTTTTCCATTAGATTTCTACACAGATTAGAGGCACCTTAAACGCACGCATCAGGAGACACTACCTTTCATTGCTCCTTACCACAGCCGCAGTGTCCCTGGCCTCCTCCAGTCCATCCTCCAGTTCACTTAGGGATTCCAGATCAAGATCTTTCTCCTTTTCCTTCTCCATCAGCTCCTTTGCCCTCTTCCGTCTATTCTTACTGCTGCCATAAACACCAATATCAGTCCGAGGGCTCAGAACCTGTAACCACCAAGAAAACTTACGCTGTCAGTTACTCCCAAGAAGTAGAGGTTTACTCCGTTTCTTCAGAATAAACAACTGAGGTTCACAGAATCATAAAGGTTATCTATACATAAAACAAGACCAGCCAAACACTGACTTTTTGTCCTTTTTGTTCTTTTCACCTGAGCACAGCTGAAGCTTGTTATTACATTCTATTATCAAACAGAATTTGATAGCCTACTGTAATTGAGCCCTCCAGACTGCAGAGGACTGTCCGGATCTGTTTCTGAAGTCTGACACTGAACTGCCTGTTGCTTACCTGTAACAGGCTGTAGCTCGAGTTCTTCTTCAGGAAGGTCCTTCCCGTGCGCTCCCTCCAGGCACGCGCAGCAGCTACCTGTGACTCCAGCTGCGGCAAGGCATCAAGGCGCACTGGGATCGGGCGGCCTTTGGCAGACAAGCTCTCCAGTTGCTCCAGGTAAGCATAGTTGCTTCCATTCTGGGGTAAAAGAAAATTCTTTGAGCCAAAGATTGTGCCATTAGATCAGTGGCCAGTTTAATTTCAAGCCATACGCTATTTTAGTCAGTAACAAAAATAGGAACTGAATGGAAAGGAGAGCAGAGTTTCAATCTTGCTGTTATTTTAACAACTCCATCTCATACAGTTTCTATTTTAATACCCATTCTGACGTGGCCAGCTGGCTTAGGGAGTAAGACATTTCATTTCTAGTTAGCAGTCTTAAATCCTATCTGCTCAACAGCAAGTTAAATATCTGAAAGTTCTACAGGGGCTGTGTGAAATCAATTGAGATTCTCACTTCAGTTCCCAATAAATACCTGACCTAAGAAGAGTAGCTGCAGTCCAGAGATTAATACCAAGAAATATCACAGAAACCACATCCATTTTGGACCAAGCTACCTGGGTAGGGCAATAGAAGGGGGGGGGGGTCTAATGAACTGATGATGTCATCACTTCTATTTCAGACAAAACATTGCAGCCATCAGTGCCACTAAATCCTAGAGCACACAATACTATTCAACACATTTGGGGAAAAAAAAAACAGATAAACTAAACATTCCTACAGCCAGCTCCAAAACTAAAGACCTTTGAGCAGAACATCCTCCACCGCAGCTAAGCATTTCCAGTGACAGTCTGCGGAACAGTAACAATAAGACCCTTCTAGAGCTACGTTTGTATCGTAACTGAATTGTCAACTTTTACATCCTCTGTGAAATGCACAAAGGAAGGGAAACAAAAATTTGATAGTCAATGGAGAAACAGCAGCAGGACAAGAAGAAAGGAGTTCAAGCACGCCATCTATGGTAAGCACATTAAACAGCTATAGCAAGGCTGCCCTTCAGGTCACATTTGTGGCTAGAAGTGCTAGGAATAAAGACCATGTCCAAACAAAAGGATACGAGCAGAAGATTCCAGTCCCTGCTGTAACCCCTACCTGAATGGCCTCCACTTTGGCTGTCCAGTCTCTAGCTCGCTGCAGAGCTTCTTTCAGTGCCAGCACATTGGGCAGGTAAGCAGGGATGTTCTTTGCTTCATTCACAATGCCCTCCAGAGCCATCATACTTTGGCGTGGTCTAGAGTAAGAAAAAAACCGATTCCAAGCCTTCTCTCAAAATGCCAGTCAGCTAAAGCAATGACTCTGACAGCCTGGTGATGCCCCTCCATCACCACACTGCAGTGTAGGATATCAGGCTCTGTTCTTGGAGGGTGCTGCCGACCACCAAATAACGGCAGAGGTCAGAAAGCTGATAGACTTCACACAATCAAGTTCAAAAGGGGACAGCATCAGAGCTCCTTAACAGTGAGGAACCTGTCATGTAGCATACTCAGTGGCTTTTTGTTTGGGGGCAGAGGGATAAATAGCAAAGACATCAGCAACACTCACACCCTCCTGCCACTGCACAACATGGAGTCAACCCTTCTACAAAGCATCAACAACCTCAAACCCAACTCTTCAGCAACCACAGAAACACACATCTTCAAAGCCCCTACTTTTCACCACAACTCCTCAAAAGAGGCTGAGGATCCCTGAAGCGTGTGACCCATAAGAACAGTTTGCAAAGGAAGACTCACCTGGCCTGCAGGCAGACCTTGGCCTTCTCCTCCCACCTCTCCGAGACTGTAAGCAGCTCCTGCAGCTCAGCCATGGCTTTCTCTACAGCATGGTGTGGTGCCAAACCCACACCTGAGTCAATCAGCTTCTTCATCACATCTAGGGTGACCCTCTGGGGATCCAAGAGGGTGGATCTCACCTCATCCAGCCACCGGGCCTGCTGCAGCTCCTGCTTCAGCCTTGGCAGTTCAGGAAGTTCTACATAAAGGCCAGAGCCCATGTCTATCAACTCTTGCAGCTTGGAGGAGTCTGGGATCTCATCCATCATCGCTTCTTGAGCACGCTCGTGAAATTCTTCCACATCATCAAGCAGATTCTGGGTAACATACAGTAAAAGGTGACTAGGAAAAAATGCCCACAGAATAAACAGAAAGTTGGCTGCAGGATCTGCCAGCTGTGAATTCGTCTGTGATCATCACGTCATCAGTCAAAGCCTCCACACATGACGTCCACTGGTCTGTCAGAGGCCATCACATCTGACATAAGCCAGAGACCATCCAAACACATTTGGTCTAACATTTCATACACCGTGTGTGTTAGTTATATCAAATTCGGCACACGAGATAGCACAACTGCAACTAACTGTGGATCCCAACAAAACAGAATGTCATGGACTGCCCAGATGCTTAATTAAAAGAACAACAGTCAAGTTGTCAATTATTTCCTAAAGCATGCTTACTACTTAAACACATCAGGGTTTTAGCTTACAAAGGAAAGATACGAAAATGCAAACTAATGAAAGGAGAATTTCACAGAAACCTAACTGCATGGCTGCAGCTGTTCTCATCCTCACGTTTTGTCACTGCGATGAAAAAGATCAAAGAAAGCAAACTGACAGGAGAGCATCTCTGTGGGAGATTCATTCAGGGACATCCAGCCCTTATACCCAATTGATTCACTCTGAGTCTGTCACAAAAGCTCAGAGATTACTAATGGCATGTCAGTGGCACAATGAGGAGCAAAACCTGCAGTTCCTATCCCTTAGCTTAGTGCCCTTCTTGTCTGATGCTGCTTTTCACGACTGCCTAGAAGCCAGAAGGCATTTACAAAAAACGAACAAGATCCACATTGTAAGGATTGTGATATAGGGAACATATGCTGAATGCTTCATAGTGACAACAGGAAATTATTACAGTCTAATAATTATAAAGCCTTTTGTGTTAGAAAATACTCATCATCCAACATGACAATTATTTTGCAATTCATTAGGATGGTTAATTGCATCCAAATGCCATGCTCTAAGTCTGTGAGTGCTTAGGCATTAATGATCATTATCTGACTTCATTCAAAAACTAAGACTATGATTATTAACCAGCAAAATGAGAATATTTATCTATTTCACTAGCTAGTGACTGCTGGAGCTTCAACCACATATGCACACAGTGTACTTCAACTGAACTGGTTTCCTAAGGCTATACAACAAAAAAAAAAAAGACATATGGGAGAAGATATTTAGACAAATATAAACAGAAACTATTAAAAGTTTATTAAATTGCCAAAAAGTCTTCATAAGCCACCCTGGAAATGGATGCAACAGGTAAAAAAAAATGCTATATAATAAGCAATCAGAAAATTGGCAAAGAATATAAAAAATGTCCTCAGCTCTGTCATCTGTGCACTATGTCTTCATTAGAAGCAGGTTTTAAATACATTAGAATCAAAGTGCTCTTCACGATCTTATAGGTCCATTAATGTACAATGATGAAATTTCATGAGGCAGAAAAGAAAATGCTTAGTAAATATTTGGAAAGGTCTTCCTATCATAGACTTTCCACTCAATTAACTGCTGGGAAACATGTTAAAGAACATCTTTGAAGGATGAAGATTAGAGCCAGCAGGCCTGGATAATCTGCACCCTGCAGTTCTAGAGAGTTCACTGCAAGCACCTGTTGCCAGCAACAACGTGCCAGTGTCTAAAGACAGTAAGAAAGTCTGATATCAAGTCCTCCGTTATACAAACAATGAATTACCATGGAAAAGTTAACATGGAATCCTGGATGAAGAAGGTTGTAAGTAACACTAGTGAACACTTTTATGGAAAAAGAAGCCTTCTCAAACAAGACTTATTTTTTACACTACATGCTTTCTTATGTAGAAGTAGCTGCACATATCATGATGGTTAGAATTTTAGGACCTCAATTTAACAGTACACAACACCCTCCTTAAAACTGTATCAACAGAGAACACATTGGTTAATTAATGGTTGACATACATCAAGAACTATTTCTCAAGATGAAAAAAAAACATTAAGAATGATTCCTGAAGGATTTTTCTAGATGTTGGTTAGTAGGCCAAAAGGTATTCAAAATGTCAGAGATACAGAAACAAATTAAGATTACTGCTGAAAACTCTTGCTGTGATACTAACTGCCAGAGTGATAAATGATAAGAGCAGCAAGGGAAATCAGTGTGATCTGGATCACTTACTAGTCTAGATCCACTCAAAGACAGGTGCAAAGAAATAGATGAAGGACAAGAAATGCAGGCCATGTATACAGATTAAAGGGAGTGTAACCTAGAAAGCAAAGGCTGGAAAGGATTTACAGAACGAAGTGAAGAATTGCCAGTGTACTACCGCCTCCCTGCTCCCCCAAAAAAGCACACCAGTGTGACTTTGTGAAGTTTCTATGAAAACATCTGAAGGGTAGGATTGAACAGCAAATGTCACTACTACAGATCACATTAATGATGCTGGAATAAGAGCAACTGGTTCACTGAGACAAAACTGGGCTGCTTGGACAGTGACAGATGGAAGGGATCTTTTATCTGGGAGCAGCTATGAGACCACATTTGACCATGCCCACTGCAACAGGCACCTTCAAAGCATATGCATATTCACTTAAAACACTTTGGTTCTGTTGCCTAAACGCTGACCACCATACGCTACAACCCTGCCTGAGATTGCCACCAAAGATTTATGGTATTCTTCCAGAATGGCAACAGAGGCCAGATGGCGGTTCTGAGCCACTCACGGGGCACCAGATATCCATGCCTGGGCAGCCAAATTGAGCCCTGTGTATGAAGCTGCTCTGGCTACACCGACATACTGGTGCAGTACAAACACCATCTTTGCTCACTTGCTTGCAGATGAGCAGGAAATACATATTAGCATTCCATCACAGCCAGACAGCAACATGTCATCGGCAAAACTTCAAAGATGACACTAAGACTACCCAGGAAAGCCAGCAGACACTGAGCCACAAGCATGCATGGTGTTTTACTTCCCTGCTTGAGGCCACAGTTATCACCACAGACCAGCTACCTGCTTTATACTAGAAGCTAAACTGAAGCATCCTGTCCAGTTGATCACTGCCAGCGCTGGAGTGACACTTAAAGAAAAATCTTTTGCCCTTTATACCAGGCAACATTAAAAAAAAAAAAAAAAGAACAAAAGAACACAAAAAAGTCCTCCCAAAATCAAAACAAGCAAACAACAACAACAAAAAACAGAACAAAGGCAAAAGCATGACCCTTACACAGCACATCCAAGGAACAAACTTACCTTCACTTGTCGGGCCTGGCTGATAACGCACGGCAAGCTGAACAACTGCTGTACAAACGCTTTCAGCTCCTCCATAGTCAGCTTGGTCCGTGTTCTGCCACTGTCTTGGCTCTGTCTGCTGTATGAACATAATCAAACATTATGTGAAAGACAGGATGAGGATTTACTCCCAGTGACAGAAGCTTATCAAGAGTACTGAGAAGAAAAAATTCATTACCTGAGAACTCAAAAAAAAAACTGCCACAAAAAAAAAAATCTCTGTAAGAATTACAAAGCCCTGAAAACTAGACTTAATGTAATTCCTCTAGCACAAAGAGAATTTAATTTACTCTGCTCTTTAGAGGTAGGAGTGTTCAGATGACTTTCAAATTGAGTTTGTTCCAAATAAGCAAAAGAACAAAAACAGCATTCATAGAGTTCAGCGGGTTTCGTTTATTTGTTTTTCCTGGTGGCTTTTGTTGTTTCTTGTTTTTCTTGTTTGTTTGTTTTTCCCCAGCAGAAAAGCCTAATTCTGATTAGTGCAAAAATCCAGAATTGTTTTGGTAAAATATTGGCCACAGCTCCATATCACAACCAGGGCAAGTAAGGCTGCTACCAATTTCAGTAGAATTTCAGTTGCTCCCCTGGTAAGGCCGTGGATTAGACACAAACTAGCAAAGATTGAAGCAGGTAAGGGAAAGAAACACTGGACAAACCACATAACACCACACAAACCATAAAAAGTCCCAAGTGCTTCAAAAACAAAGTAATTCAAGATACTTCAAATGTGGCAAAAGAGAAGAAAAGGGGAAAGCCCTCCAAAATTACTGAGGCTGATCACATACCCATAACAAGGACAAAGCCAGGAATTTATGAAAGCAGGAGCAAAAAACAAGGCTGCTCTGAAGCACAAGATCTACAGATCTTCCATGCACCAGAAGGCACATCCAAAGCAGACACAGTTTTCCTAAGGGTCTCAGTGTCATACAGAAGAGGATACAGTAAAAATAAAAGAACAAAGAAGCTCACTACTCAAACATAGAAGCCTATTCCAAAAATACTGAAATGGAAAAAGTCTCAGAGAACTTGATATTTGAAATGAGCACCTTCAGAATTCAAGTCCTGAGCACTGCCAGCAAGGGACGTATCTGTCTACAATGACAGTGGTTCAAACTGGGGTAACAAATCCACAGGAACTGTAACTGCCTCAAGAAGTGAAGGGTATGGAGTTAACAAACATCATCAGTGGCACCCATGCCACAGCTTCTGCAGAACCTTTGTCATTAGTTCAGATTTTCAGCAAGAGATGTACAGCAATGCTGACAATAGTACGGGGGAAAACACATGGACCAAAAAATACAGATGCAATAAAAGGTAACTCTGACTCCCTAAGTTGAGAGCAGCAACACATTTCCAAGGAACGCATTTCCAGCAATGATCCTCCCTTCTGGTGAGCCTGAGGGACAGACTGCTTCCAAGGCCGCTGCTCAAGCAGCTGACTGCCATGATGGGCACTGACAAGGGTTCTCAGATATGTAACAGAAAGAAGCTCTGCAAAGAAGTTTTATAGTCTAGAGCTGTCTCACTTGCAGCCAGAGAACTGAAGAAACTGGCCTTGCAACAGGAGAAGACTGCTACTGAGTAGGACATGTCCTGCAAAGACTCTTCCATTAAGTACCACTTGAAGGAACCATCACCAGCCTGCTGAACACAGTAACAGAGTTAAGCGACGCTGCACTAATTAAACGCTTGGTACAAATTTCACTGCAGGCACAACAATCCCACTGGCAGGACAGATTTCAAACACTGAAGAGCTGTTCCCTGCTAATCAATCTACATTTTATTACATTAAATAAAAGCAAAATTAAATCTTTCAACCCGTGGACTTAAATATAAAAAGAATGCTTAGATGAATCATCAAATCTAATGACACTATGCAAAGCTCGCAGAGAAAAACAATACTGCAGGCTTTGACTTGCTGTGACAGAGAGCGAGAAGCAGCAGTAGCTGCACTGGACCCACCCTGGCACTCTACCCCTAGGGCAGCCACAGACTGCCACAGCACAACATGCTGCACAAAGGTTCAACTGCCCCTCCCTCTGAAAACTCAGAACTGTCAACAGTAAGGGAGAGAGAAAACGTGGGGGTGCTGCACCAATCTCCATCTTTCCACATCTTCTGATTAGATGTAAAACTGAAAAATAGGTGCTACATCATCAGCTGCGTTTGGGTGATCAGTTTACTGCTGCTTTGATCCCTGCCAAGTTGTTCTGTTTCAGCACTCATTTTTAATGAATTTCCAACCTTATCCTTTGTGTAAATGTGATCCCTCGTTGTACTGAATACAAACACAAATGTTAAAGAACAAGCTGAAGGTGACATCTGGAATTAAATTTCCCGTCATTGTTTTTACGTAGGACTCAAAATCTTTGCTTCTAAAAAATTCTCAAACCTCTCATACTACAATTTAGCAAACAAGACTTAGACTACACAAGTGTCTTTTTTTGCCCCATGGGGTTCGACTCATTTTTAGTTCATATACATCCCTGAAAGCTGCCAGATCTGTCTACATCTTCTACTTCTACAGAAAGCCCTACAAATTCATCAGTTAACTGAAGGCACATCTGTTGGGAGATGTAGTTGGACCTGTGGTACAACATTTCATAGTTTAAATTCAAGCAATGATGATGCATCATGTCCTGTGTAGCAAAGTTGGGTCCTGTAATTAGCAAAGTATTTACTTTTCACCCCATCCCGTAAGGAAGCCTTAAGTTCTACACCAAAAACTGCACATGCAAAAAAACGCACAAACAGCCAAGGAGGTCTACAACTGCCAGAAGTCACCAAGGCAAGGTGCTGCCTTTCAGCCACACATTGCTGCCTCCCATGGTTCTTGCCAAGAAGTGAAAAACTGGCTCAAACTATGGACTCCACTTCTGTTCTCTGCACTGCTGCTCTGCTCCCCAAAATTCCATCCTCCCAGTCAACGCCGGCAAAACATCTCCCCTCCGTCTTCCAGGAGATCCACCAACATCACAATGCATTCTGCACTTTACTTGTGAACAGCTGGCAAAATCAAAAATGCTTTGGAAAAATGCTGCACCAGGAGATGCAACTAAGCTTGCCTCACCAACCGTAATTGCTATTTCCTAGTTTTCATGCACTTGGCTTGGCAATCTGATGTTTTAACAGATCTTCTTTCCTAAAGCAGTTTTATAAACTCATTCTTTATTTAAGCTATTTACTTAGCCATGCTGCCTGAAATATAAATGTTGATGTCAAGACTTCCTTTCATTACATTTTTTCCTCCAGTTGCCTTTTCTTACAACTCTCCCATATACTCAAAAGAATACCTGAACAATGATCAAACAACTGTTCCACAGTATTTCACACTTCAGTACAGCAGTCAGCTGAAAACAGTATGCTTAACACATTCCAAATCTGCTTTTTGGCCCTTTGTGTCAATGGGAGGTTGGGGAGACAGATACAATGAGCCACAGCACTGAAGACAAACACCAGAAGTTAGTGGGCAGTGAGAACTCAGAGTTCTTGCATCTCCAGGTCCAACCATGTAACAAAACAGATTGATAATGGATAAAAGAAGTCTGTCCTACCTGTGTTTTTGCTTTTTGCTCAGAAGCAGCTGTGCTACTGAAGCACAGGTCTCTGCTTCTTTCACAGCATCTCTAAGTTTGCGGAAAAGATCGTTTTCTGGATATTTCCTGTCTTCAGCATCTTCCAACATCACTCTCAACTCAATTACATCTGTAATAATAGCATACGGTTTGCATGCAGAAACAAAAGACATTTCAGACTGCTTCCAAAGCCTTAAATCAAGGTTCCAACAGGCTAGTTCAATATGAAATGCACAATGATGAGCTGCATTATACTCTCAGATTAGCTCATTTATTTTTTCCACTAAACAATACACAGTGTTTTCTCTCATTAAATTAGAGCAAAAGAGGATGTCTTGAAAATTCTGCAATGAACAACAGAAGTCTGACCTTTCTTGTGATTGAGGTTGGCAGACAGAGCTTCTGTAACTCTACTGACCCAAGTGTCGTAAGACTGTGCTCTAACTTTCACTCCATACAGCAAAGAAGGAAGGTCTTCTAGTGGGTACCGGTACCTGGAGATAAGGAAGTAAAATACAGCAGGAGTATTGATGCTTACACAAAACCTAGGATATTGCTTATATTGAGTGTGTCCAGCTAAAACAGGGTCAGAAAGACAGAACACGTATACTACCCTCTACCTTGAATCCAAGAATCAAGCAAGGAGGATAAAAACACTCCTTAATTAAAGGAAGAGAGACATGTGGCCACATGTTCTGCTTGGTCACCAATCTCTAGCACACTGCTGGATCTGGAAGAGAAGCCAAAAGAAGGAAAATACTCTTGGGTACCTCAAACACTTCTTCTGCATGGGACATGGACATAAATCAGCTGGGTGGTAGAGGCACACCAGGCGCTCAGGATTACAGGAACACGTCAGAGCTGACAAGAAGCACGTGGTCCTGCAAGCTGTGCACTGACGCTCGTCATCCGGAACCAGTTCAAACACCTCCTCCTCTGACATCAACACTCCCTTAAAACAAAACAAAAAAAATCAGACACCTGCTGAAATCTCTGATCCAGGCAAGGCAGAGAGAGAAGTGGAGGGAGGAAAATTCCTTTTGCTAGCGAAGGAAGAGTTGTCTCTCATTACTCACCATCTGTACAACAGACTCCCTTAAACGTGTTTCTTCCTCTATCATTAGTGTCATCTCCTTGCAGACCATGGCAGCCAGCCCAACATCCAAGCACTCTGGATCTGCAGCCATCTTGAAGATCAGCTCTTCGTGGGAGAAGACGCAGTGACGCCCCAGCCTTCGGTAGTGACTCACACACTGACGTCCAATTGGAAGCTACAAAGAACCAATGTCACTGATCATTTTGGGATGAGACATTTCAAGGCAGTCTTTCACCTCCCACTTCCCTTTCCTTCACAAAACCTGGGGAAAGATGGAGACTCAGAAACAGGGTAGCATCTTGTAGGACAGGGCCAATCATAACAAGTGAAATGCACTGCCATCTAGAAAGAACTACGCTTGGACTAAAGTTAACCAAACTCATTTTGTGCCTTCTAAAGCAAAAAAAAAAAAAAAAAAAAAGCTAAATAAATCTGCTAAGCATTTCTGTGTTACATTTTGAACAACCAAAAGAAATTTAACATGCCTAGTGTCAGTTTAGGAGCTCTCCCAGGGGCTACACACAGATTACATCACGAGCACAGGGAAAAAAAAAAAAACACACACAGTCCAGCAGACAATTTCTCTGACATATGAATAAATGTCCCTGATCAACAACTAGGAGTCATACTTCAAAAACATATCAAAACAGAAGTTGGTGATAAACTACAAATGAAATCTTATCTTCCAACTGTAAAACTGTGGCGGTTTAATGCTAGAAACCATGACAAAAACCTGGATTGTGACTGAACACACTTTTGACAACTTACTGAAGAATCCACGTAAGCTATGCTCCGGTGTGCCACAGCTATCAGAACATGGACTCATTTAATCAAAAGATGTAATGAGCTGGCACAAAAGGAGAACAATAGACAGCTATATGCCTACCTTCAACAAGCAAATGACAACAGCTATTCAACACAGTACACTGATCTATATGAAATCGAGAAAGATGCACTGCAGAAATACTAAAGGTACTGCAAGATCAATACTTGAAAAGGAAGACCATATGCAAAAGCTTCGGTTTGAAGCTGTGTAAAATTATGTGCTCATCAAAATCACTTTCTGCAGTGGAAATCAACATCAGTCTCACAGTCGTGCCAGGAACTATAAACGTAAAACATACTGTGTAGCACAAAAGACTGCTCTTCAGATAAGAAAGCTACTGACACTCTCCTTGCAAAGATTGCCCAGCAGAGACATAGCAAACATATACAAAAGAACAGACCCAGTCAGCAGTGCAGAAGTTCACAGCTTCAGCGAAGTTGTATCCCTGGTTAAATCCAGAGTGGTAGGCACGAGGAAAGGTCACAACAAACTCGCCAGCACACTGATTGGTTCTGTATACCTAATACAAGTGAGGATAAAGAGAGGATAAAACACCAAAACACTTGTGACAGAGGTTATGAAACATTAGTACAAAGTGATTGAACACCACTTTCATTACCCATATAACATCACAGGCAACACAGCTAACCCAAAAGTGGCAAGGATTGGTTCTGTCCTCTTAAAATGAATCCTCAGTTTATAGCCTCACTCAAAAAAGAAAGGTAGATATCTAAGCCAGCAGTTTAAAATTCTCATTATGGATTCCAGAAAGGATGTTTCTCTACTATTACTTAATCCATCACACCGCAAACTGCAAAAGCTTCTGGAAACAGTTTACAGTTTGCTTTGCTAAAGTGTTTGCCAGAGTAGAAATTTATCCTACCACAAACAGCAAACGATAGCGCCTGCTGCTTAAAGGCCTGCTGTCAATATACGTTGGTCAATAATGTTTTGTTAGTCTGTAAAGCTAAGGTTTCTACAAAACAAGTATTTTACTGTCAAAAGATATTTAAACCAATCCACAGACAAATCTGCTGCTACGGTGGGAGGGTATTTTCCACTCAAAATGAACTGTAACACAACGTACATTTACTCTGTGAGATATCTCAAGTAAGAAGTTTGGCACACTCTCTTCTGATGCAAGATAATTAATCATGGTGAGGCTAAAGAAGGATTCAAACAAGAGATTTTAAAGCAATCCCATAACTAATGGGGATTGGAGATGTACATGTCCACCACAGAAATTCTTCAGTTCTGTCAAAGCACTGTTACACAAGTCTGGCCCAGAATGAAAGTGAGCGAATGAAGTGCTGGGGTGATGACTCACTGGTACGCCATGCTCCATCAGGACATTGGGGTTCATGATAGTGACCAGCTGATGCAGGAGGTCAGGCTGGGATTCAAATAGCTCAGGAGCCAACTCCTTCATCACATCCTCCAGTTGCTCTGCTGCATGAGAAGGCACACCATACCACGTCTTTGGCTCTCCCCTAACAAGAAAAAAAAACAACATAAGAACAAATGCATTATGAGTATGCATGAGTAAAATACCACTATGATGAAGCATTATCAACCCTTCTAATATTCATAGCCAGTTACTGAAAATCAGTGGTCCACTGAGCTCTCAAGACAGAAGATACCTAAATACATGAACTAAGGATGAGGGAAGAAAGGGACAAACAGGACCAAAACCAGAGAATTACCAGAGAACTTATAATTCTAGTCCTTCTAGTCCTATCATAACTAAAGCAAGCTATAAGACCTAGAATCTACAGTACCAAGGTTTGTTTTTAATTTTATTTTATTAAGAAGCACAAGTAATAGTCTGCTGAAGGATCTGAATCAATCCACACAGCACCTAATAGGTGCTGTGCTATATTAGTATGATATTAATAACTTTACCACTAACCATCCCAAAATTTACACAAGGAATAGCACAGCATTTTCTGTGGTTCCTGCAAGCTTCAGTGACACCTGCTGGCAGGATATAACTAGCAAGCCCCAGTAAATGCACACTGCTCTGTGTCTGGCTGGCCTGCTGGGATTCACCAGCTGACACAAACCCCTCCCACACCAACACAGTTAAACAGCATGCTGAGGGCAGTAAGTGAACTCTGGGCAAACCGCACCCTCTACAGCCGGTGGATACGATCCTGCTAGCAAACAGCTCTCCAGAGATGTGCAGTCACAGTCTAAAGGCTAGCAGTTCATCCTTCTCAGATGTACAACAAACTTCCCATTCTGAAGGGTGCTTCCCACAGCCTCCTCCTCTTCCCATTCCCCTGACAAAGACTGCAGTGCAAGGAGTTAATCTGCCATGGTTCTTCTTTTAAATAAATAAATAAATAAAAAGTAACACCAGAACACTTTTAGGCATGTTCTGAAAGTCAGAATTACTGTCAAATTCCTCTTCTCTTGGATAGGAGTATTTTTGTGTATACACAGCTCGGTTGATGAACTTTCAGCTTTGATGCAAGTATGAGAGGCTGCAGCCTTAACCTCCACAG
>VXAV01010314.1:318572-330377 GCA_013399715.1 Alectura lathami | reverse complement strand
GTAACTGGAAATAATTCGGTTCACTTGGGCATTTAGTATCTCATTTATGCTATTCCAAGGAAAAAGAGTAGGTTACAGTTTTTAGACCTTTGTGATCTCCCTCTCTTTGAGCTTTGATCGCTGAAAAAACTCAAATTAAAATCCCTACAGACAGCACATGACTGCAGAATATCTTCAAGAACTATGTCAGAAAGATACATGCCATCACTTGCAGTAGTACAGTGATTTTATGTTTGCTATGGACAAGAAAAAAAAAACAAGTCGACATGTTTCAATCAAATTCCAAGTGGAAGAGGAAGAAATTGTATGCAAAGGAACCAAATCCTCTCATTTTCTCCAAAATAAAGGATACAAATTCCAAATGATTGGAGAAAAGCATTAAACCCAGCAGGAAAAAATCTTGCAGGGGTCCGTCCAAGATCACCTCTCAGCAAGAACATCAACTGGCCAAAGTGTCTGAGGAACATCATCATCAGGTTTCAAATTTTCTTTGCTATTGCTTTGTGTACTACCCAAAGGACTTTTAATATAAACACAATACAGTACCAAAAGTCTGTAAATGTAATACAAATGTAAAAATTGTATTATTTTATGACAACTAAAAAAAAATAAAGTCTTCTGTATAAACATTTATTAACAAAACAAACTTTACCAGTAACTCTTGTTCTAAACTCTCCTACTACCACCTCCAGTCACTGAGCAACTCAGGTTCCGCAGATTTTCCTCACAAAGCCAAAAATCCACCACAGGTGGTGGGTTTGATTTTGGGGTCTTTTTTTGTTAGACTGTCACACAAAAAAAAAAAAAAAAAAAAAAAAAAAAAAAAAAAACAACTTGACAACTTGAAACCAACCCCATCTTAGTTATGCAACTTTCTAGCTACACAACAGTATGCTTCTCAAGGGGAAGATTGCTCAATAAGCGTAAGTATCTGAAGAAACAATTTTTGAAGATATTGCAGAGTTCTGTTAAGAAACTGCCTTTAAAAACAAACAGGTTACAAACACTGAAGATCTAAAACTGGTTACCAAACTAGTTACTTTTGTTGCAAGCATAAAAAAGGGAGAAAGGGAACCTTAGCAACCATTTCAGCTTCTCATCCCAAAACTCCACAAGCATTGAAATGCCAAATTACACTAGGAGGCTGTTTTCTGGTACTCACTAGTTATCTTTTGCTGATATTACCTTCTTAGCTGCACATTCACATTAACATACACTATTTTTTTTTGTCAGCCCAAGCGATGTTCTGTCAAACACAAGGACTGCACTGAAACACATATTCACAAAATGCAGATCTGTGATTCCGCAGTAACCACCAGTAAGCCCATGTAATAGAGCACAGTGAGACTGACAATGTATGATTATACATTTCAGAAGAGGAGAGAATAAAAGGTCACATATTATTTCACAGCAATCTCATAAAAACATAAATGACTGAGGGAGTATAAACAAAGCTGCAGCACAGCATTTTTCAGGCAGGAGTTACATAGGGCTAACACATCACCTGTGCACTTCAAAACCGTGATCCCTGAAGGTCTCAAAGCATTAAAAAAGTGTGGAATCAAAGGGTACTAAGTCACAGATCTCACAAGGTTGCAGTTACAGGATTACAGCTCCAAAACAGCAGTTCTGTTGCTACAGTATTTTCATTTTCTCTTTTAGACAGGAATATATAGAAAGAGAGTACACAGTTTTACATACAGAAACAGAGACTGGGCAAAATATTCTTAAATGAAGGCATACTTTCTCATATTGTTCTCAGGCTTAAAGAAAAAAAAATAGCTAAACTCTTAGTGAAGAGTCTACTGCTTGAAATGTTAAAAGCATGCATCTTCTTCCACTGTTGTGTACACATGCTAAATCATGACACTCAAAAAGGGAAAAGTCATGTGCTGTGAAAACCGGTAAGAACAGTGATACCCTGCTTCTCCACGGTCAAACACCAGAGCACTAAACATTTCATTTTTCCCCTTAGGGTTCCTCTTCACTTCCTCTTGCATGAACTTGCACAACTAGTTGAAATTCAAAACAGCGAGGGCAGAGATAAAACCAGCTGGAATTGCTAAAACCAAAATGCTGAAGTACAGGAGTGCCTCACATATATTGAAAGGAAGAGAAGTCGTGCTATTGCACCACCAAGGGGAGCTCAAATAGAAAGGAGCTACTGAAGGCATGTAAGAAGTGCACGGCAAAGCAAGTCCTCAAACCTACCTTCAGCAGACACTTGCACGCTGTAACACCCTTCCTGCCCGAGCTAAAACCTATGCATTAATGACTTCTGAAAGCACTGCTCATTCTGCCCACACTGGCAGCATCACCTGCGACAGCGTTCATCCACTCATCTATTTGCGAAGGATTTTTGTTTGGGGCAAAAAAAAAAAAAATCTTAGTAAATCAATGAATTTCTTATCAGAAACCACTTACAAAGTTGACAGAAAGTGTTCCTTTGCGTTGCCTCATCTGCATCCCAAATGCTTCTGATCTGGCTCCCTTGCGTCTTCGTGCCACCTCATCTTTACGTAAAATGAAGGTAAATGTTATTAATAGCACATGAACACAGATGCAGCTTGCAAAAAACAACACAGACATCCAGCTTGGTACCCTGCCTTTAGCATCAGAAACTGTCCAGCAAGAGATGAAATACCTTGCTGTACCTAACCCATCTAAAATAAACAGGGATTAGGAACATGCATTTTGCATATCCTCACAGGTCATCTCAACTGCCTCACAGAACAGAGTGAATTACGCTCATAATTTGTGTGCTTAGCTGGCAGGATCCGTTTCAGAAGCGTCAAACCCTGTTTTCCCTTCCAGTCACTGGGTTCATGCAACAGCTGCTTAACTGTCACGGTTACTGAATAGTACATGAAGAGTTGGGACTGTGCCACACAAAGATTTGATAGCCTCGTGACTTTACGAAGCGATCAGCCCAGGATTTAATTACCCTCTTTATCCTTTGCTCCCAATGAGAGTCCCATCATCTTGGGTCCGGCTCCAAAGATCTGCAGCTTCTTCAGCTCAGTATTTCTACTCATTTCTCCTGACTCCGCCTCAAAACAAAAATAAGACCAGGTCAGCACAAACCAACAATACTTCTGCTCCTGCTCTCCTCATCATTTGTTTGCGTCTCGCACTCCCGTAACACCCAACATCAGCTCCTCAAAGGAAAGGAAACAGAGGAATGAGAAGACAAGATTTTCTTTTCGTAGACCCAACAAATGCAAATGGAGTGAAATACAGCATTTTTTTCCTCACTTCACTTTTTGGCTAACAAGGCATGAGGAAACACCAACTTACTTCTGCTGAACAGGAAAGCCTACAGTCTTCAGAGTCCCTTGGTTTCTACTAGAAATTCAATTAAAGTTTGCCCATTTTCTCAAATAATGGCATTTGACAGAACCAACCCACATTACACTTTCACTGTGCAATTTTACGTTACTTCAGTAACATTTATTAAGTCCACTCCTGCTGCTGTGATCTAAGACAATTTTCTCAATTATACCTAAAAACTAATTTGACTATCATATTTACTAACACTAAATTTCTATTTTCTTTTATTTTTTACTTGAAAAACTAAGAAATCTGCCTTTCTAAAAACGGCCACCCTCTTCTGCTACTGAGGATCTTCGTAACCGGAGATGACGGAAATGAACAATCTCCACACTTTCTTATTAATCTCAAAGGCATACACAAAAAGAGGCCACAGAGGGTTTTTGGAAAGTACGTTTAGCTTTTTGAAAAATCTCCTGAGATGTAGCGTTCAGTGTAGATAGCTGCGCTCACCACCCAGGCACCGGACTGCCCAGCGAACTGCGTGGTCACTCGGGTAGTTCAGCTAGAGCAGAATGACATTCATCGAGTAGGTTTTTTTTTTTTTTTTTACATTACTCCCTTATTAGCCATGCTCTGAAGAGCATCTCAGCAATCTCCGGTGCAATTCCAGGTGTGCACTTCAAACAATAAACAGCGTCCCGTCCACAGCAATGAGGTGCACTGAAATCTGGGACAATTTCTTAGCATTCCCCAGACTATAATTCCCCATTATAGTTCTGCCATCGGGGGATCCTGAGGACAACTTTCTATTTCTAAGCACAGTTACAGATTTACACATAGCTTCCAACACAGCCAAGCAATACTTCTCTGGCTGTGTGAGTAGGCTGAGTTTTTCCCGTATTGAAGAGCTCATTTCAGCTACTTTAATAACTGAATTGCTTAAAAGATTCAGTTTTCAAGGCTACAGGCCTTATGAAACTCATTTGAATACATATTTACACATTGACTTTTTGCAGATCATTCAAGTGAAATCATCTCTCTCATGTTTGAAATGCAGCACCTTCCAATGAAATGAAGTAGCTGTGCCAGAATCGCCACAGAATGACTTTTCCAATGAGCAATGAGAGGTACTGCTACTCTACTGAAATAAGCAGCCGAAAAAAATCCCACAGGATCTTAATAACGTAGTGACACCTACACCATGTCAGAGAAAAGAGGTCACACTGGCATCACCCCACAAAACAGGTTCAAATTCAAAGCTGAATTCCACACAACAAATGACTGCTGCTGAAAGGCAGCATTCTGAGTTTTTCTGGACACCTCCCTAACAATACATGATTGGAAAGCCAGGGACTGCTTGTGTGATGCATTGTTACATGGCTGTGATAAATAATGTCAAGTCAGCTTCAGTCAGCAGAGAGACAGACTGAAAGGGACAATTTAGTCTGAATCAGCCATGATGTCACAGAAAAGATGACAGTTTATAAAGGACACTTAAAAATCCCAGTAGCAAAATGCATTAAAAAAAAAAAAACTTATCTTAACAGCACCTGACAAAATGTCATGGTGTTTAAAGTAAGCGTAGAATGACATGGAGCAAGCAGAGAGAAGCTGTTCCATGTAAATCCACCTTTCACCCTTGTTCCACCAACTGCCAGCAGGGAGCCACTAGAGCTGATCTGAAAAACATTAGGATGCTGCCTGCAACACAAGTCTCCTGTGTGGAAAGGTGAAGGCCTGCTTTGAGTAGAGCCACAGATGGAATGGTGCTGCCAGGAGAAACCTCCAAGATTATTTCCAACATTACAGCACTTAAAGCAGCAGAAATCCCATTAGAGTTAAGATTTACTGGGGGTTACTGCCAGGATTTCATATAGCCTCGTACAATACCAGATGTTCCTGTAACATCAGTAAGGCAGAGGAAAAGGTTGCAGCAGAACCACCTGTGGAATTCGCATGTCATCACCGAGCATCTGCCCTCCTATCTGATTCATTTCTTCACAAAAACAATTAGCCCCAAGTGTAATTTCCACAATCTTTTCTGTAAGCCCACTTACACATAATTGCATTCATGCAGCTGAAGGACATATTTAGAAAAATTTTAAAAAACCAAAAACTTGCTGACAAGCAGAAGGTTCAACATCATTTCAAAAATGGTTTTTGCTCCGTTGAGTTGTCACATTCCCTACCAATGCACACAAGCTGTTTGTAGGTAAACGAAAAGCAGCTTTTAAAGGTTTTTAGATAACCAGAGCATCTACCACAAGCAAACCAGGTCTCAGAGAGACATCTTTCTCTGGATTTCATTTAAGTGAAGATTTCTTCCTCGTGGCGCTTTGGAGCAGGCTCCCACAGCCAGACAGAGGCAGCTCCACGTCCAGTGCAAGGAAGAAAGGTTCTCTGCCTGTAAGAGCCAAGGAGCAGGGGTACCTGGGACTTAACACGCCTGGTTCTCTTCAGCACAACGTTCATTCTTGCACCCTGCTTTGGTGAAGTCTGGGCATCCGAGCTGAGGTCCTCAGCCTCCACTTTTTCCTTAAGGTCCAGGTTTGGCTTCTGGATGCCCTAGAAGATCAGAGCAAAAATGACACCGGGTTCATGGATCGGGTGGTGCTGACCATTCCATGGTCTGTGAGCTACTCTCCTGGCTAAAAAATGGGTCAATGAGTGAAACCACACAGCATTGCACTTGCCACTTGGACAAAGGGCTGAACAACCCAGGCACCCTTCTGCTATGAAGAGAGAGAGTTGGGGTTGTTTAGCCTAGAGAAGGCACCAGGGGGGCCTAATAGCTGCCTTCTGGTGCTTAAAGGGGGCCTACAAGAAAGATGGGCAGACTTTATCAGGGAGTGCAGTGATAGGACAAGAGGTAATGGCTTTAATCTAAACGAGGGTAGCTTTAGATTAGATGTAAGAAACAAATTCTTCATTATGAGGGTGGTGAGGCCCTGGCACAGGCTGCCCAGAGAAGCCCCACCCCTGGAGGCATTCAAGGCCAGGCTGGGTGGGCCCTGGGCAGCCTGGCCCAGTGGGTGGCAACCAGCCCACGGCAGGGGGTTGGGGCTGGGTGGGCTTTAAGGCCCCTTCCAACCCCAGCCATGCTGCAATTCTATGAATCTCAACTCGCAACTGATCAAGAGAGATGAGAACAGCTTCCCGATCAGTCATCACCTCCTGCCCTGTTTTCCTTCTTGACAGGGCTGGTCTCAGTCTTACACAGAAATTGCTATGACAAAAATCACTGCACAAGGTCACATTACAACTTCCACTACGATTCTGTCACAGAAAATATGAGGGTGAGTGTACGTTTGCCTACAGAGCTGCAGCTTCCAGCAGCACAGACCATGTTCCACTTTTGCACGCAGTGACAAGCAGCACTCCGTGTGCGGTTTGGGTCCCATCTTCGTATCCTGAAAGAGAAGTGTCTCACCATGAGGCTGACCCCAGACTGGAAGAGCTCGTAGGGGTACAGGATCCGTTCATAATGAGACTTCAGCAACGACCCCGTGCCCTTTCCTGGCAGGTAGCCAAGCCGACTTGCCACTTTAGACCACTTCTTCTCTTTCGTGACCACCTCAAAGCCTCCTTTGCCAGCAACAATCTGAAACACACACAGAGAAATTAAGGGCTTTGGGCTGCTCTCACCACAACATGTAAACCACAAATTGACTACACCAACCAAACGCTAAAAGGTTCTGTTAGAATGACAGAACCATGAAGGTGAGTTTTGTTTCCTGAAGTACAACAATAACTAAGCACTTAACCTCCTTGCTTAGAATACTGATTATTACAGCTTCCCCAGTACATGCAAGCTGTGTGCCATCCCAGAGGGGAGGAGCCCAACAGATCTCTGATGAGTTGGGAAGAACAGAAACCCACCATCAGAACACACTGCGAAGTTAACTCTCACCAGCCCTGTACTCTGATGCAAAACACAAGTCTGGCCAGGCGCGAAGCCAGTTCTAACAGGCCCCACGCAGAAGGGAGCGCCGGACTTCAGAGGAAAGAAACTCAGGAAACCTGAATGGAGGAGAGACTACTGCGAAAAGAGGAGAAACGGAACGAACCTGACAGCCAACTCAGCCCACTTGTTACACCTGACTTTGACTGGTTTGACCCTAGTAACCTCACACACAGGGACCGTCATTGCTTACACGCAACAAAAGAGGATGAAGGAGGAATGTTTGCCTTCAAGCAGTGATCATAGCAGCATGTAAGTTGCTTCCTCTGAAACACTGGCCACATTTCCACTGCATCCATTTCCTTTACACAGTTCCATACCAAGTAGCTTATAACCCAAACGGATTGCAATTTAATTTTCATCATTATAAGACTAACACCATTTCTACTATAACGTAGTTTTGCATTTCATTTCTTTACACATGAGGACCAAATTCCATGCTTAACATTTCATAGGCCATTGAAAGTCTCAAAGCAAAAAAAAAAATCGTTACTGGAGTGAAATTTATGGCTTACTTCTCAGGCGAGGTCAGCTCAGAAATCTAATTGTGACACATCTGAATTAACTCTGGTTCTTCTTATAAGCACAGACAGGTGCACTCAGATAATACAATGATAATCTGGATCATTATTTTTCTCATATTTATAGCAAAGAAGAAAAAAACAGCTTAAATGAAACTACTCCTAAGCGTCCATTTATCTTGAGATGCCCATGAAAAAGTGGCCTCCAAAATTACCTTTACACGAGCAGTGGCTAGAGGAGAGAACAGGTAACTAAGTTAGGACACGTTTCTGTATCTGGAGCCAGCCAGAACATTCCAGCTCCCAGCAGTGACCCAGACACCTCCCAGTACCAGAACGATACCCTCTGCAGCCCAGCAAAGCACAGCAGACGTGAAAATAAAATAAACACTAATACTGGAAGACATTATTGGCACTTGTCTGCATTTTTGTAGCAATTCCAGCAAATGTGTGCAAAATAGGGAAAAAAATGGAAAAAATGCGTATCAGAGGTAACTATAGATTCTAAGTTTTCAGCCAGCCTTAAGCACAGCCTGTACTGGAACCAGATTTAAATAATTATTCCAGAGGTTGACAGTACAAACTCTCAAAGACGCGTGTTTACGTCACATGGAAAATCTCCGCGGGGAGACAGGAGGGAGCAATTCCTGCCATTTGTTACAGAACTGCTAGCTCAGGAGCTCAACTCTACGCAGCGACCATCCCAACTCCTGCAGTTCTGCCGTACATGAAAGCGGACAACTTGAGGCCAAGCAGCTGACTGACAGCAGGGTGTTCACGCTGCACACTTCAGGCACCTACTACAGGCTGCGTACAACCCAGCTAAAGGCAGCTGATGTGACTTGGCGTGTCTGCCACAATCCGGCAATTCATACATTTTCTTTCACTACGATTTTTTTCTCTGTTCTCATTTGATCTTCATCTTAACGAGGTTAATGCTGCACAAAAAGCCCTCCCTGTGGTGTGGATTCTGAAACTTGAATGAAAAATGAAGCCTCTGTCCGGACCAAGCCCTGCAATCGCGTACTAACCTTGCTCAGGCCGTAGAGATCCAGTATTTTTCTCTCTACCACAGGGATTTTTAAGTTGGATCCTTGAAGTTCCCAGAATTTTGCTAACTGGTCCAAGAAGTCCAGCTTCACTCTTGTCATCGCCTGCAATCAATAATGGAAGACAAATGCATCTGCCCCACAACAACCGTGACAACGCCTTACAGCCCTGACAGAACACGCAACACGCCTCTACAGCATTTACATTTTCACAGCACACCTTGGCACAAACCGTATTTCCCAGGCAAAAAAAACAAACAGGAATACAGAAGTATCAGTAAAGATCTTTATAAACATAAAATTGCATACACTTTTGCTCTCTGCATTTAAAACCCCATAAGCCAAACTTCTACCTAACAATTTCTCATTTTGAAACCGAAATGCCTACTTAAAAAGAAAAAAAAAAATCAGCATCCCAAAGGGAAACATGAGCAATCAATAAAATCTTTGGGGGCAATGGGAGGGAGGTCAGAATCAGCTTTTCTATACACCTTCTCCATGCAAAAGGACCTCCTCCCTTCAGTATTTTTGGAGTGCTCAGATCAGTTTCCATAAGGAGACCCATCTACGAGCCAAAGGGCACATGGCGTTTTGGTATACCCACAGTGCAAGGCTTTGAGAAACGCTGCGGGGAAAAGGAAAAACCAGGGCAGAACGTCACCCGCACCATTCTCAAGAAAGCTCCCAGACGTTTTTGAAGCATGAAAGTAACCAACTGTAACCCGTCTTATAAAAGACAAAGCAGCTCGTCTTCATGCTCAAGAGGTGATATCATGATAGCTGAACGCAAGGTAACCAGAGGCTCCAGGACAGCAGTAAATATTTCAAGAAAAATAAATAAATCATTGCCTGTGGAGCTCTGAAGGCTCGACTCTGGCTACTCTTACTACACAACATGGTATTTGGCATTCATTTGAGACATTTCCAGTTGAATGTGGAAGACTTTTGTGGTTATTTTGGGCAATTAAATAAAAACCAGACCTTTCTCAAAGCCACGGAGAGTTATTTTATATGAAGCCTGCCAGTGCCAAGTATGAACACTGATGTGGTCTCTGGGTTTCTAAAGTCCCTCCGCACAGAAACCTGCCAAGACGCAAATCTCAAGCGAGGAGACCTACAGCTTTTAGGGTAAGCACAGAACTGCATCCCCAGTGGGAAGGCTCACCTCCAGCTCATTCAGGCGCTGAATCCGCGGAGTGAAACGGAAACTCTGCACCTCGCAGGCAAATGGAGGCTGCCAGTCCTGAGCAGAGACAGAGAGGCAGTTCAGTGTTTCAAGAAACCTCACCAAATAAAGGCACAGAAGACCCTAGCGACTCAACAGGCTCCCCCGAGTACCTGAGTTTCAGAGGGATTTGCAACGTTTTCCACTTTTATGCCATTATCATGCTTCTAAAGTCACGTTCTCCCCAAGATATTTTAGTCAGATAAAAGAGACCCTCACAAAGTTAAAAATGAAGAAGGAGTTCAGGCTTGCTGCGTTTCAGTATGCCCTGCCTCACACTGAGGTCACATGTGAGACCCTCTCACTTGGTGGCATTTATTTACTCAAAGGAGAGTTCTTACGTCCAGCGCATTGCAAAATCGTCACTGCCAGCAGTGACACCACCAGACGACGCCATCACTCTGCATCTCGCTCCTCCCTGTGTGCCTACAGTCACATTTCAAGAGAGACAGCAGCAGCAGTCAGGAGCCCAGCGCCAACAGAGACGCGGTTTTAAAGAACTTTCTGTGCAGCCAGCAGCCGCTTCAGCCACACACATCTCCCTGCTCCATCTCTCTAAGCTGCGCTGTGACACCAGAACAGGCATAAGCCAGCTTTCTGTACCTTTTAAGAATGCTGAGAGGAGGCAGTCTGCCTGGCAGTAATACAACCCAGTGAGGACACAACATCGCAGGTGGACAAGCAGCGCTATATGCTCATTGGTTGAACTGCTGCAGCATATGAAGGCCCAAGTACAACTGTAGAATATTTACTGCCTCTAACAACTAAAAATAATAATAAGCCAGCAAGGCTGGTAGAAAGTGCCTGATTTAGTCCCTTCTGCAGGCTGCAAATCACGCTGACGCACGCATCCGGCGGAGCACTGCGACCCAAAGGGCCGTGGAGAAACACACCAGCCGCTGGGGAGAGGAACGTTCTAGTTGCTCACAGGGAACAGGATCGGGATCGGTTTCTTCTGGCCTCCCTCTCGACCTAAGCCATTCTGCTTATTTTAGAAAGGGCAGCCCCTCGCTGGTCATTAAACCGCCGCAACGGACTCCAGCAGCCCCACAGGCCAGGAGAAGCAGGATGTGGAACCTGATCAGCAGCCCCGGCCCCAAGTGGTTTTAGCTCTTTCTTTTGACGCTCTCTACCCCTCTCCTTTGCTATTTTCAACTCTCCTACCTTATGGCAATGCTGAAGGCTCACTTCTGTGTTAGTCACGGAGTGCTCTGACCGCCTTCCCCCACACCGCCTGGTGTTCTTGTCTGAATGGCTGCGACCAGGCCATGAGGCAGGCCACCACAGCGCAGGGACTTGTGCAGCCAGCCAGCACAGATACCGAGCTTCTACCTTCTCCACAGCTAAGCATTAGCACGCAGTTCCCTGCACACACGGGCTGGCCACACTTCCACCAGCAGCCTGCAGCCCATGTTTACTAACAACGGTGGCTCTGCAAGGCCTGTCCTTCCTCCTCCTTCCCCCCCTTGCCTACTTGCACAGCTGCAGCTCCCAGAGATGCTGCTGGTTTTTAAAAGCCAGAAGAACGTCAAGCCAGAGCCATCGCCGTGCCCACGAGCTCAAAACAACCTCGAAGCTCAACGACTGCGTAGGTCCTCCGGTGTCCCCGGCACCCTAGGGAAGGGGCCACATGGAACCACAGCAGCAGCCCCGCAGGGGTTCCAACCGCACCGAGCACCGCAAACTCGGCCGGAAGGGTCCAGGCAGCGGGCGAAGGGGCTCCCGACACCCGGGGGCCGCCAAGGGGCCCGAGCCCGGCCCGCTCCGGCCGCCCGC
>VXAV01010314.1:304614-316042 GCA_013399715.1 Alectura lathami | reverse complement strand
CCCCGGCCCTGCCGCGGGGGTGCCATGAGCGCGGCGGACCGCTCTGCGGGGACCTCCCCGCGCTGCAGCAGGTACTGGGGGGGCTGCGGCTCGCCCCGCTGCCTCCGGGTGCCCCGCTCCTCAGCCGTGGGGTTGGGCTTTTCCCCGTTAGCGTGAGGCACTGCTTTGTCTGCTCCCGTGCTGTTGTGCTCTCCTATACTTCAGCCTTTCTTCTTCTACTCTTCCTTACTCCAGTAATAAAGTGTTCACCTGTTTTTCCATGTGGCTGTTACTTGTTTTTGTGTTTCTGAAGCATTCCTGCTGGGGAAGTTCCTACACGAAATAATCTTTTGCTTGTTATTATTACTCTCCGACAGTACCAGGAGTTAATGACCTTGGCGCGTATAAGGTTTTCATGGGTGCTGCACATCAGAGTTCTTACCTAAGTGGCTCTGATGAGCATTCCATAGGGTCACTGCTGCCTCTGTGTCACCTGCCGGGTGGCTGTGAGCAGCGTTATGGCTCTAGAACCAGTTGGTGGAGTGATTTCTTCTTGCTAAGCTAAACAGAGCCCTTCTGAAGAGGCTACTCGGCTTTAATTTGGTTACTGGTGGTATCATGAAGATTATTTGTCAGATCAGCTTAAATAACTGAAAACACTTTCCACAAATTGAATTGTGTGTGCAGCTCTATATATGCAAGTGTGGTGCTTGTTTGAGTAGATGAAATATCTGAATGCAATAAATGCTGCTTAAAATAACAGCAAGACATGTAAATACACATGCATATTCTTGATTTGATTTATGTGATAAACTCAAGAACTCAAAATTTTCCATTTCACTGTCAAAGGTGGGCAAACTGTGTGGATAACACTGGAAAGAAAAGCATGTGGGCTCCTAGACATGCATCTTAGGCTGCGATGGCTTGTGCATCAACTAACCTGAACTGTTGTCTTTGATCAGAAGTCACTGAAATCAAAAATACGTTAGAAAGTGTTTTTTCTCTCCAGATACCAGGTAGACTGTCACAGCTTGTCTTTCTGTTTACCTTACAGCAGCTGCTGCTTCTAATTAAGAAACAGAAGACTTTGTGTCCTCTTTGCTCTCTTCCTTTTCTCACCTCTTCCTTTCAAGTTCACCTTCCCCAAACAACCCGCGAGACTTCCCTTCCTCAGCAATTTTGTCTTTTCCCTTTTCATAAATTGCCCCCATCTCCACAGTATAGTATGCCAACTGTTCTTTAACGAAGGTTTTAGTTCTCTTAAACGCTGTGACTTTCTGCTAATACTTGGTGCACAGATAAGCTAATACATTTAAAACTGTGCTAAAAGCAGGTCTCCCCATTTTAACTTTTTTTTTTTTTTTTAATAAAAAAGATTCATTTTATTGTTTGAAACTTGTATGCCATTAGAAAATGTTTCTGTCTAGGCTGGCAGCCTCCCATGCCTCATCCCAATACGCTGGTTCTCAGCCTCAGAGCCAGGAGGACTCGACTCCTCTTCCTTCCATCAACGAGCGCTTGGCTTTCCTCCGCCCTTCCCGGGAGCTGCTGGAATACTACCGCAAGAAGATCGCTGACTTCGATGAGGAGCACGAGGATTTGGTAAAAAGGCTGGAGAGATACAAGGAAACGTACGATGAGCAGGTTAGGAGAAGAGCTTTACTTGGTAAAGAAATGCATCTTAGCATGTGATGAGAAAAAATCTTACAGGCTACCTTTAACCTCAGTGTTCACACTTACGCCTTAACAGCGTACATCTGTCCAGCTGTCACCTTTCAGATTTTGAACGACCCTTTTGGAATAGAATGGTTGTTCCTGAGGGGTGGAGGTGCCTCCCCAAGTACTTACCATACCTGAAGCGGTCTGCAAGCTCTCAGACATCCAAACTCTTCGCCTTGTAGGAGAAAGAGGGGTTAAGTTCCAGAGTGGTGCTGTCTATCCTACGAGAACAGTCTGCTCAAGGGTTTCTTAGTTTTCTGCACCAGGCAGAAAAACATTAATGAAACACAATTAACTAGATAAATTTCTCACTACCAAGTCATACAAATCTTTAAGTCTTACTAAATACAGATCTGATAAGTCTTATTACCCAGGCTCTGCTGGGTTTTTGAAGTCTCCTCTTAACCTGCAGCACTCTGGCTGCAGGTGCAGAAGTGCAGCTGTTAGAAATTGGAGACCCTGGCATAAGCCATTGTACTGGTGTTGTGCAGCGACAGTGATGACAACAGGGACTCCAAGCTCCCTCTTGAAACCTGTTTACTGATTTTTCAATACTGCTCTCATCTGGTCAAATTTTGTAAGAGAATAACCTAATTCAAACTGGCAGTTGAACGTACCAGTTAGAGGTTCAGGATCTGGCACAAGCCATATGCACTTCCCAAGTGTTGCCCAGTGCTCGCTTCAAGTACCTCATTCTTTCTACCTAGCACAAATTGCAGTGGGAAGTACGTCAGCGAGAAGAGGAGATCGCAGAGTTGCAAAAGGCTTTGAGTGACATGCAAATCTACCTCTTCCAGGAGCGGGAACAGGTGCTCCGTCTATATGCCGAGAACGACCGACTCAAAATCAGGTGCGGTCTGGCTGGGGGGGCCTGGTCACTGGCAGAAACAGCTGCATGCATGGTTCTAGTTCTCACCCAGATCTGTGGCATTCAGAGAAGTGGCCAGACCATGCTTCCCAGGGAGGAATTCTATGAAATCACACCAGTCTCGGAGGTGGAACGCAATCTGCTGAGCTGCTAAATATGTTTGCACTTATTTTTCCTCTTATTCCAGTAGTAGCAAAAAGTGGGAGTTGAACATAGGTGCATGTTTGAATCCCAGGTTACCAGTTTGAATGGGGAGGTTCTGATTTGCATAGAGCTTGTAACTGCCTGCCTTTCCTCTCTGAGTGCTAAAATCACTTAAGCTCAATTAGAAAACACAGACCAAAGCAAACAGCTCCCCCTGATTCTCTGGGACCATGTCAGCAGCCGCTCCTTTTCAATGCCGTGTGGCTGTCGCATTGAAGTCTATGCTGCTTTACTAGGCTAGCTGCCAGGGGCAAAGGAGTTTCCAAACTTCTTGGAACTTGTGTGGATGATACCAAGTTTTCTGTTAAAGTTTTAAGAACTTAATTTAAAAGTGTGTTGGTGGGCTTTGGCACGTCTCAGGAGCGTGACAGAAGTCTGATACATCCCTCTATCTAGTTTGCTTTAAAAAACAACGGGTGCTTACAATCTACTGAGTGAAGCATCTGCAAGGTTTTAGGTAGTTCATAACTCTGGAATGCAAATTCTTTACTACCATTTGTTATCAGTTTGTTATTGTCATATTTGAAAGAGCTCTCCTCAACACCAACAGAGTCAGTGTTTTGTTACATATGCAACATCAGTGATGTCTTTGTTATTAAAGAAGTATTTGCAAGAGCTGGACAGTTTGGGAAGCTTGGAGGTATGAATGAGTAAGGTGGAAAGATAGCGTGTGTCACAATGTCGTGATGTATCTAACAGTTGTAATGTGCTGATCCGTTTCTTTGTATTCCAGGGAACTGGAGGATAGGAAAAAAATTCAGCATCTCCTGGCTTTAGTGGGAACAGACGTAGGAGAAGTTACGTATTTCCACAAGGAGCTGCCACACAAGGCAAGTTCAGTTTTTTCTGTAGAACTGTGCTTGTAATGGAAGCATGAAGATCTGTACCCCCAGAGGCTGAGCACGGACCAGATTTGTCTCACAAGTCAGAAGCTGCTAAACAAGCCCAAAGCGGGAGGTATCTGGAGCTTTGTAGCAGCATCAGGCTTTACTATAGCTGCTGACAGGTAAGCAGGGCAAGCACACTGGAGGTAGGTTCTGTTAGCATCACCTCTCCTGCCCTCAAAACATACCCCCAGATCAGCCTCCTAAATGTCTGAATCCATCTGGCAAATGGTCACTGGAGCTGGAGAGAAGACCACAAAGACAAAATTAAAAAAAAAAAAAAAAGTGCAGAGATCATCAGATGTGCTGTTTGAAGATCAGATATCTCAGAGCACCGCTGTAAGGTAGCAGCTGGGACCTCAGTACAGGGTAAAGCAGCGTTGAGGTTGCTGTTGTGTTTCTTGGGCAGGAGACTGCAGAAGAGCCATCCCCTCTAGGCAGTATTGTGTTCCATATTGCAGAAATAATGCCAAACCGGTTATATGGCAGTGCATGTGAGGAGCAGCGCAGCTGAACCTACTTGCCAAGAAAGTCATGCATGATTCAGATACACAGAGTACAATGGAATGTCAGGATCTCTGCTGGTATGAGGTGTGGGGAAAAAAGGCTGGGTCTCTGCATTCTTTGTGGTTGCTCTGCACTAGTCAAGCAGCACAAAAATCCTGCGGAAGCTTTAAAACTCCATAAGGAGGGTAGCTCTAAAATTAGCCCTGTTATACAGTGTCTGCCTTGAGATAAGCATTGGGGTTATAGCCTGCTCCCTCATGGCCACCTGTTTTCAAGTGTCTTTGGTTCAACAATTGGTTTGTTTTAGTTGATGTGTCAGCTTTTGTCCCAGGTTGTTCTGCAGCCTGAGTGAATGTGCTGACAAATGAAGCTTCATGTTTCTCTGGGCTGCTAAGAGAAGAAGTATGAAAGTCAGTCCCAAAAATGTTGTTGTCTTCTGCTGAGGGTGCTGATTTTCATCCTAATGAAGCCAGCAAGTGCAGGATTGCCTTCTGGTTGTTTTGGGGAAAAAAATTAGAGGCAGAAATGACAAAACTCAGGCATTATAAAGGTACCTTCTTTTTAACATGGACATTACACTTGTGAATGTCTTTCTTTTCTTGAAGAAGCAAAGTAACGCTGTTCTCTTGGATATCTCATTTGCCTCTTTAAGATTTGGTCTTGATCAGTGCAACTTCAGAAAAGTCAAGATGTTGAGCCATCTAATCTTGTTTTATAGGTTACTGTTCTGCAAAGGCCAGCTAAATCCAGAGGTTCACATGAAGGAAATGATACCTCTAGAACAGGTACCAAAAATCAAGATGGTCTAGCAGTAGCTCAGCAACTGATACTTGCTTCTCTGTGTTTGTCCAGTATACCGAAGTAATTCTTACTGTGAACACTTTGGTATGCTTCCATTAAGTCTCCTACATTTATCCATGCGTGTATCCTTAAGTGTACTGTTCTGTAGGCTTCCCTTCAAAATCTTTTAAAATAACCTGAGCTGGCTCTCATGTCCCCGATCTGCTCAGCTAAGGAAGAAGCTGGTGTGACTGGGGAATGGCTGTTCTGGAACGATGCAGGTACCCACTGGATGGCCACCCATAGCCCTTCCAACATTATGCCTGCCTTTAGAGTAGACAGTAGTTTGGGGCTGTATGCCTGCTTACAGATTTTCTCTCTTGAAAGAACTCCCATTTCCAATTGACTAAATTGACTGAAATTAGCTAACAAGCTCAAAACTCATTCAAGATTTGATGCTTGTGCAGCTGTGTTATATGCTTATTCATCATATAAGAAAATATGTTTGCTTTCTCTATATGTCAGGAAAACCAGTCTGTTGCCTAAATACTGAGATGCGATAGTGCAGGATAAAAAAGATGTATGATCACCATAAGCTTTTAAACTTTTTTATCCCTCCTAGAAGTCCTTGTGACTGTAGCAGTTGCAAGCTTTTTCCTTTTCTTGTAGGCCATCAAGCACGTACAGTATTTCATGTTTGGAAAGGTATTGCAGGCACATTAGAGAAGACTTTTCCACTTCTGCTTGATTTCTGCAAATAGGCACCAAGAAGAGCACTTCAAAACGAGGAACAAAAGGAGAGATACCAGAAAGTCCTGAGAGATACCAGAGAGAGAACCAAACACTCCTACTTCAGGTAAAATCTGAAGGATGTATTTCCCGCCTACCCAGGAAATAGTCTGTCTGCCTACGTAAGATATAGATGCACCAGTTTTATTAGTCCCCACATCTTACTACTGATTCCCACTTTCTGTCAGCTTACTGTTTCTTGGTGATGAATGGCTTAGATTTAAGAACCTGGCTCTGAATCTGGAAGATCTACATGAGCACGTTTCACTAAAGACAAGTTGAATGTGGTACCTTTAAATAACAGTGTTTGTAAAGTATGATGTTAACTCTCATAATTTCCTTGATGTTGCTATCAATTTAGATTAAATCTACAGCAAATCTGCAGGTTTGGGTGTTTTGTGGAAGGCTGACAAAAGCAATGTGTCTGAGATGGAATTAGTCAACCTCAATAATCGGCACTAGTGCAGTGAAACGTTCCCTGTGCCGGACCTGAGTGAAAGGTTGTGTAGATAGTGTGACAGAATTAAAGATAAAATGTGCTCGATCATGGATTGGGGAAGACACCAGAAGCTGTGTGTAAATCATGAGGAGGGCCAGGTAGGATGGGGCACTGGGCAGCCTGATCTAGTAGATGGCAACCCTGCCCATGGCAGGGGAGTTGGGGTTGAATTATCTTTAAGGTCCCTTCCAACCCAAGCTATTCTGTGGTTCTATGATTCTATGAGAGATGAGTCAAGAAATGTAAACTGAAGAGCAACCTTGAACAGCAAGTCAAGATTTTCAGTCAAGAATAGTAGCGACTGACCTCACGGCCAGCTAGCTGTCATAATAACATTTATTCTAGAGTACAAGTATCATAGAAAATTGTCATAGAAATAAGCGATCTAAATTCAGGACAAGTTTTTTCCAAATAGTGCCCTATATTCACACATAGGCCAGATACACATTTTTCGATTACTTGTTCCAATTTGTCTCCCTGACTGCATGTGCTAGGTCAAGACTCTTTGCATCTCTCTCCTTCACTCATCTTGTTTACATGTAATGCTTCATTCTAGCTGAGCGATTTCTTTTCATCAAGATGTGTGGGCTTGCTGCCTTCCTTGAATTTGAGTTAATTATCACAGTTTCATTAGAAGCAGATAGCATGGGAACAGAAGTCTGCATATTCCCCAGGATTTGTTGCATCCTGTGTGCAGTCTTCTGTCTATTGCTGCTGTTTATAGTCTGCCTGTCTTGGCTATAGCATTTTTTTTTCTTAAAATGTTTTCGTTATTCAAAATAGTTAACATTAAAGCAAAAACTAAAAATGAGAAATTAGAACTGTAAAAGTTATTATCGGGTAGAGTCTTTGACCTGAGTTCTGGGATTTGAAAGGAACTCGCAAGGACAGGAGCTTGCCTGTTGTGAGAACTCCCTCAGTAATGTCTTTGCATGCCTGTTCAGGTGGAGGCCCTGCAAGCTCAGATCGAAGAACAGACACGGTTATCCAAGGAGCAGCTTGAGGCATTGCTAGAGGACAGGCGGATTCGCATGGAGGAAGCCCAGGTCCAGCATCAGAGGGACCAGGACAAGATAAAAACTTTAACAGATACGTGAGTGTGAGAGAATAACCATGATGTGATGTAGTCATGCGATGAGAAGATAGGGAACAACAAAACTACATTGGCTTTCGGTATGTTGCTTGCTACAGCAAGCAGAAAAGCACATTCTGCAGCCATTGGGTTGGCACTATGTGGAAGTAGATGGAATAGTCAACATATCAAACTACTGCTTTGTGGGCGAAGGATATCACTTCGTTAGATAAAAAGAGCTCAATATGCTAGGAAAATGCATATTTTTTTTGTGCTATGCTTACTTGCGATTTGCAACAAAGACTAAGGAAATTAGGGTAGGAACTAGGAAAAGAAGTGAATTAACTCCTCTGAGATCCTTTTTTACAGACTCCATAAGACTCAAAATCTCTTATATGAGAGTACCCGTGACTTTCTCCAGCTGAAGTTTGATGCCCGAGCCAACGAGAAGGCATGGGTGGTAGAGAAGGATGCTCTGCTGAGGAAGCTTGACAGAGATTCAGATCAGCTTATCAGCAGGGAGCCAGGAAGAGAGAAGAAGCAGAGAGATACCAAGAAGATGCTTCAAGCAGATCATGAAGCTGGGAAACTCCACAGCAGAGAAATAAAGGTAAATCTTGTCTTAGGGAGCGGCCCTCCAACAGTCTTTGCGAAATTGCAAGCCTGGTTCTTGCCAAGATGGGCAGTAGGTAGTTGTTTCAGAGCTTTACTGGCTTGCTGTAGGTTGCACTGGTGCTGGCACTACTGTATTTAAAATACCTCGACACTCCAACTCTCCTGCCTCAATGTTGTATTTGAATTTCAGGTAAAACGTGTAGTTAGGATTTATGGTAGTGTTCACTGTTGGTTTTTCTTGTGTCCAAAGCAGATCTCAGCTTCTACAAATCACATGGTGTATGGGCCAACAGTTTCTTACCTTGCCTCTTGCGCTTGCTTTTTTTTTTTTTTTTAGTGTTTCAGTTAATGGACTTAGAATGTGACGTGATTTTTCTTCCACTTCCCAGTGAGAAACTGGGAGATGGAAAGTGGATAAACAGGTAATAAGGATTTAGAAAGTGAACGGACAATAAGGAGTTGTTTTCATCTGACACTGAATGCAGATTCTTCTGAAGTGCAGTACTGGGCAAACAGCTGTGAAAAGGGAAGCTGCAGCACTTCAGCTGAATTTTTTTTAAGGGAAAGAAGAGGAAGTTCTTTGTCATGCAGAACTGATCACCTAATGAAAAGGTGTTGGCAGTGGAAGTGTCCTTAGAATGTTGTGCGAGGGGTCCTCTCCTAGTTCATTGGCTTTGGCTCCAGTTGCTGTCGTTTGCCTGTTAGATTGTCCATCTGTCACACTTGCTTTTCCAGAGCAGGGGAAATGTTGTGAGCACTGGCTTTTGAGTTGATTGTTTCTGTTCCTTCTGTTCCTTAGTCCCTGCAAGAGCAACTAACACAGGAGCAGCAGCTATCAAACATGTACAGAGAGCAGGTAATCAACCTGGAAAGCGAGCTGGCTAGGATTTGTGAGGAGAGAGATGTTGGCCGAGAGCTCTTTAAGGTAATTAGTGTGCAATCATCTGCTTGCTATGTGATGATCCTGCAGCCTCTCCTCTGTTACCCCATGGAGTTTTCATCTCCATAGGAACGCTCAGAAAAGATGGGGAAGCGCCTGAAGCTGGTGACTCAGCGATACGAGGCCTTGGAGAAACGTCGTAACATGGAGGTGGAAGGCTTTAAGAACGACATGAAGCAGCTTCGGCAGAAGCTGAAAGATGTAGAGAAGCAGCTTTTTAAGGTAATAGCTGAAATAATTGCTGAAGCAGATCTTTATGGGCTTACCCGACAGAGGTGTAGCCTCAGTATTTAAGTGCAATATTCCCTTAGAGTTAAATTACCTTCCTAAGTTGGTGTTTAGATATTAATATTCAATAAAGCTTGCCCTCTTAGGTATATGATTAAGAAAAAAGGTTGTTTGCCGTTGTTAATCAGTCAAGCACCAAGTTTGTCCAGGAAGGGTCCTGTTTATGTAGGAGCTATGTCTTTTTGCTACAGCTCTGAAAGTTCTTGTCTGATACCTCTAGCTCACTTAGCTGATTCAAAATTGCAAGGCAATGAAGCGGATTGTTTCAGAAGAATATTCTGCAAGGAATATGTTGATTGTTTTTCTTTTTAGATGCCCTGGTGTTTGGGTTTGTTCCAGTAAGATGTAGAACATTGACTTAAATATTGTGAATATTCTGTTATTCCTTTATAAATATCTCATTTGTAACTCTGCAAAAATCACAGCAAAAGCAGTGGCTGGAAGTTGAAGCTGTGTAACTTTTAAATAAGATGCATTTTCTAGATGTGCAAAGGAACATCAGAACAGCTTAGGCACAGCCTTGATGTTATCTGGAGTTGAGGCTGTGATATTTATCTAAGATATGCTTGAGAGAATCGAGACTTAGGTGTTTTCTTTTTGTTTGGCTGTGGGTTTAAGTTTTTTCTTTAAGGACTGAACTTCCTCCTTATATAGATGGGGATATATAGATACACAGACCTGAGACCTGTATATTTTGATACTGTGAGTATGCTCTTGGTTGTATTCATTTCTTTACACTTCCAACCACAAGAGGGCAGGGGAATAAAATACTTGTTAGAAGTCTCCTGTGTGATCTTTAAATCCTTATCACTTGAGGTCAAAATGACTACAGATGACTGAGTGTCCTGATCTGTATGTTAAAATCTTTGACCAAGAGCTACACAACGGCAGTGAGGCACCCTGCAGGGTCAATAGAAAGCAGGACTTTGAGAGCAGCTTCCAGGTCGGAAGTTGAAGCTGTGATGTTGAATGTGACTGGGCTGGCAGGCTATCCAGTTCCAGGGTGACAGGAAATGTCAGCCCCTTCTAGTTTGCCATCAGGAGCTGTGATTATCCAGGAGCCTGAGCTGTACCTGAACTGCTCTTGAATTGCATGCAGTTCAGAAGGCAATGGTTGGCTGCAGCAGTTAGGCCTCTTCTAGTTCTAATAGCAAAAGATGACAAAATGTCTTCATATCAGGAGAGAAACCTAGAGCTGTATAAACATTAATTAGTAAGTATTTTAACTCACCTCTTTTTGTGGCTCTCTAAATGAGGCAGGAAGTAAAAATAACCCAGCAGGTTATGGGTAAACTTGATAATGTTCTGTTCAGATTTCCTCCTCACCAGTACTGTAACACCCTAATGAATGAAGGCATTGTTATTTCTTGGTTCTGGAATACCTTTCTGTTGGTGATATGCATTAGCCTGGTGAGCCTAGCTTACGCATCCTCTTTGCCTACAAAGAGTCTCTTTTGGAGTTCTCTCCCTCGCATTCTTATTGTACTCTCTAAAATACACTCTGTACTGTGTTGTTTTTCTTAATCTATTTTTTTTCTTTCTAGGTGACTCTGAATATTGGACCAGACCAGGATCTTGCAATTCTGCATGAGATCCGTCACGGCAACAGACTAACCCGTAAAATTCAAGGAGAACTAAAACACTTGAAAGCAAAAATCTATGGCTTAGAGAATAAACTACGGGTCTGCTGAAGCTGAGGTTTTAGCTGGCATCATAGTTTTAGGAACGGGACATTGCCTGTTTGCTGGCATCCGGTAAATCAGCTGATGTCGTAGCATCCAGCAGCAGTACACAAGTCACTCCTAACATGCCAAATTTGGGTGCTGTTTCAGTTGATACACACCTGATGAGACTGACGTATCAGGAGTATGCTTATGACTATTACCTTCGTGCCTGTGGTGTAGGGGCAGTGTATACTGGTCTTAGGCTTTGTTTGGAGCGTATTACAAAGCAGATGTAATATTAATGATCATCAGAGGATCCAGTTTAAGATCTGAATTGCTTGGCTCACCTTTCCTATGTGAGAAGGAGCTTTTAAGATGGTTTAGATTATTATCGTTTGGTGCCTAGGCAATTCTGGATGTGTCTGGAAACTTTCCTTGAGAAAGACCTTGTATAGGAATTTTGTACTAGCATGCATTACATCTGACTCTGCCTTTGACAGTATAACTGCTTTTAAATAGCTTCCCTTAGCTTATTTCTAACCTAGCTGGGACAAACCTGACTGATTTTAGTATGGTGGAAAAAGGTAACTTTTTATAGAACTCAGCTGCAAGACTGAGTA
>VXAV01010314.1:270585-297926 GCA_013399715.1 Alectura lathami | reverse complement strand
GCTCTGGGCCGCCTACCCGGAGCTGCTGGCGGCGGCGGGACCCGGCGGCGGGGCCAGCCCGGAGCGCAGTGAGTTACCTCGCCGGGGAGCGCAGAGCGAGGGGCACGTCGCGTCCCGTCCCGTCCCGTCCCCTGCCCCTGCCGCCATCGGGTTTTGTGCAGCGGGAGGGGGGCGGGTGTTGGGGTTTTCGCCTTCGTGCCTTCGGCTCGCCGCCCCATTAGGAGGGCTGTCAAAACGCGGGACCTGGCCGGGTTTGCGGAGCCCGGTAGTTGTGCTGCGAGCCCGGCGCTCTGATTGTTATTGCTTTGGCGAGTCTACAACGGTGTGTGAGGGAGCAGGGAACGCGAACCCCGGAGATGCGCACTGCTCGCCTGGTAACGGGCTCGCTGGGCGCAAACTTCTAGGAGTACAGCAGGGAGGAGATTACGTGTGGGTAGTTTCTTGCTTTCCTTCTTTCCTCTCCTCTCTTTTCCAAACTAGAAGACTGCGTTTGAAAGCTTGATCGATGTGTTTATATAAATGCAGTTGTTCCATCAATGTTGCATGGGTTTTCATGCTGCTTTTGTACGGTTACAGGGCAGTTTTGAACAGCCCATGGTTGTGGGTGGTGCCTTGTAAATTCTATCAGTGGTTGGCAGCAGTCCAGGGAGCTTTGGTCTCTCCAGTGCATTTAGCTGCTAACACATCTCAGCATCTCGGACTCTGTCGCAGATCACACAACCTCTGATTCTCGCTCCTGTGGGTCAGGCTTGGTGTCAGCCTTCAAGGTTCAGGCTGTGGCTGTGCAAGGAGGGAGCTCCATGGGTGTCTGCTCCCACAAAGTCTACCACAGGACCAGACCTTCAGACGGTCCGTTTGTTCCTGTGATCTTAATGTTAAAACCACATGTATTTATTGTTTCAAAAGTGGCAGAGGTCTGACTTCTGTGGCCAGGGCAGATACAGCTGTAATGTGCTTTTTACACCTGATGGAATTAGTTGGAGCAGGGGAAGGTAGGCTGCACTACAAGCCTGCTCGGTGCGATGTAGCCAAGCTTCCTGCTGTACACCAACCTGCCAACACCCCATAAAGGTCCCCGGAGAAAACTTTAGAAGTGTGTAGAGGGCTCCTGTGTTGCAGCAAGGGATTGAGCAAGCCAGTGAGAGGCTTTTAAGCAGTGGTTCAGGGGTAAAGGGCTGGGTCAGGCGTGGGCAGGCACACGGTTAAGGTTCTTGTGCTGGTAGCAGTGCAAAGGGAGAAGCGATAGGAGAAACGGGCAGGAGGTGAGGACAGGAGGGGTGCACACGAGCGAGGAAGTTTTGTTGTGTGCTGGTGTCTTCCTATCTGCCTTTAGGCAGGAGTTATTTTTACATCTTTGTTAGAAAACCCATCTTGTTTCAAGTCTGAAACTGAAACAGTGACACAAGCGCGGTCACTACCAACTAAAACAGAAGGTGAGGGAAATAATCGCGTTATATTCAAGTTCAGTTAAAAGTTTCAGACTCCCGCAGCCCACCAGAGGCGCTGCTGCTGACGGCACGGGGAAGGTGGGTGCAGCCCCCCAACAGTATCCCTGTGGAATCGCGGCATGGGAGCGCTGGGCGTTTGAGGTCGTGTTGTCCTGGCCTCATGGGGAGCCTCCTGGAAGATGCCTGCAGGGCAGGGTTAGTCCGTGACCCTCCCCACCCTTCTTCTTACCCTGTACTTCCAGAAGCCTGGTTTGTTTGAAAAGAAATCAGAAGTTGGAATGAAAAACAACTAGTATTTGTTTTCTTTTGGCTGTTAGAACTAAGCAGTGTTTTCTTCTCTTGGGACTGGGGTGGCTGTGTTTGTGACCCCACGTGGTGGCTCTTTCCAGAGGTCCCAGATAGCTGGCATAGAAGGGGGTGATTATCAGAGCAATTAATGATTTTTCCTCTTGTTTCTGCATTGTTTTCTTTCATGCATCCCTGGTGGGAGCCCTACGTAAGTCACAGCTGGGGACCAACCAAGAGCTGCCATCTCTACTTATCTGATGCAACAGCCTCCCCAGTTACTGCTGATAAAATACAAAGGCTGTTTACTTGGTAATTTTTTCAGGCAGAAAGGCTGAGGCTCCTTCCATGGGGGACAGAAAGCTGTAGAGCTCTTGGACTTGGAAGGGAGCTAAAGGAGATCTGCTTCCATCTCCCATGTCTGTAACCTAGCTTTCTCCTCACCTCCTAAAAGGCACTGTGGAGCAGCCTGCAAAGGGGAGGGCAGGCGTGTCCTCTCTGCAGAGAGCTCCTCCGGCACAGTCGTTTCTCCCAGCTTCACCCTCCTCTTCCACCACCAGGTCATCATGGGGTGGGAGAAGAAGCAAATCTCAAATGGCCTGAGAGAGTGGTTCCTAAAAGCTGTAGTGCTGACTGTCCTCCATTCATGTATATGCAGCTCTGCTACACGACAAGTTAAGCACATAAATAACTTCGGCTGAAAGAGAATAAAGGCCCTCAGAGAATATACTGTAAGAATTGGTAGCCAGTGGGTTCCGTGGCACTGTGTGCTGGAAGAGGATCTGGCTGTGAAGTTCCTGGGGATGCACAAGGCAGGGCTGGACGGACATGTGGGCCCTCATGAGTGACACCCTCCCTTGGAAGGTGATGCTGAAATGAGCAGGCAATCTGGTTTAAAAAAAAAAAAAGAGTAAATTTCCTTGAAATGTGACTGCATCAAAGGTATCCCTATGTATTCTTCCCTGGAGGTATTACTGGCAGGACTGTTGTTTCCTCAGCAGAAGGGTGCTTCTGTTGTTGTTGGGAAGCTTGCCTGTTTCTTTTCTTTTTCTTTTTCCTTTTTTTTTTTTTTTTTTTTTTTTTGGTTAATTGAGCATATTTGGCTGACCTGCTGCTCAGCAGGTATTTATAGGAATCTTAAATAAACGTGTTTACAGCTGAGGGAAGAAAAGCAAGCAGGCTGATGTGAGTTGAAGATGGGCACAACTCTCCTCCCATGTGATGTGGCTTGTTGTCATCCAAAACAAGTTGTAGCAGGCAGTGCCCTGCCTGCCAAGGAGCCGGGAGTTGGCGGCAGTCTGCGTGCTGGCAGGGCTGGCCCTGTCAGAGCGGGCTCTCCAGCAAAAGTGCTTCTCCTCTCTCTGCTAGCTGCCACAGCGAGTTTCACCCTGTGAGTGAGTGCTGGAAGCAGGAAACTCCTTTTTTTAAACTGAATGAGGAGTTGGGGAGGGAGAAGCACCAGTGAAGCAGGGAGCAGCAGGTCTGGAGCTCAAGTCCTCCACCCTGCTGCAATGGTGTTGGCTTGGCAGTGTGGTCAGGGCAGCAGGCAAGGGCAGGGAGAGGTCTTCCTGGGGCAGAACCATACTCCACATGGATGAGCAGGCTGGGATCTTCCTGCTCTCTCTGGTTGCCTCACCAGCCTCAGCAGGAAGGGGTGCCTCTGAGGGAGCAAGGCTGGTGTCAGGGAGCCACGGTGGCAGGCAGGCAGGCTGTGCAGCAGTCTCCCTTTGCTTTAAAACTTTGTGTCAACATTATAAAAGGGAATCCCTGAACGGACTTAGAGACAAGGTCAGTCCCAGCCATTGCTCTGCAAACAGTTTTTTCTGCTGCAAACACTGTGGTATCTTGGGAACCTCTAAGTCACTTGCACTGATTTCCTTTATTGTAGGAGAGAGATGCTGAGCCAGGCAAGAGCAGGGTGTGCAGGATTAGATGAAATTGCTGGGAGGTGCAGCTTGTAGGGACGAGGGACTCGGGGGCCCTGCTTTAACCTGCCTCTCCTGACTGCTCCAACGCACCCCTGTTCCTCCACATTTCTGTGTTGTGTGTAAGTAACACTGAGAGTGTGTTGTCTTCTTACCTGGATTTGTGACAAATGGTTTCGGTCTCACTTCTCGGGTCTTGGGCTGCTGCTCTTCTAACTCGGTAGTAAGCAGTTCCCCTGTCTGACATGGGAGATAGAAGGGGCTCAGAAGAAACCAGGGAGTTGTGCTAAGAAAATTCATTCAGAACAATTCCCTTACAACAAGACTTCCACATCCCTGGTGTGTGCACCTTTCTTGTCCCTTTCCACCCCTAGAAAATTGGCTCCAGGTTACTACAAAGCAGCATGAGTTGCTTAAAACCTGACCCAAGTCCTGGCGTGAGTGGGCAGGTGCATGTCTGTGTGTGAGAAGGCAGTTGGCGGAAAGCTGAAGTTGCTCACTTCGTGTAACGCCTGCGTTTCTGTAGCGTTGTTGCCCAGGCACTTATGCATAAGGTTGTGCACACTCAGAAATGCGGGTTTGTTCGCATGCACACAGACTGACTTTTTGCAATCGCTCACACGCACTTTTTGCAATCGCTCACACACGCTTGCTTGCCCGTACGTGCTCGGTGTCGCTCTTTTG
This sequence comes from Alectura lathami, assembly GCA_013399715.1. Classification (NCBI taxonomy): domain Eukaryota; kingdom Metazoa; phylum Chordata; class Aves; order Galliformes; family Megapodiidae; genus Alectura; species Alectura lathami. The sequence goes on along the minus strand of VXAV01010314.1, from coordinate 293,584 downwards.
CATAGGTAATTGCACTGAAGGCTGCTGAGTGCCCACAATGAGAGATTCAAGCACATGGTGCTCCAGGGGTGGCTGAAGCACCGCTGTTTCCCCTTGGTGGGAAAGTCAGACTAGATATCCCCCAGAGCACCTCATCCTGATCAAAGCATTGGCAGCAGGGAAGCATCCATGACGTGAAGGCTGCACGTGACACTACTGTGCCTTTTGTGATAGAAATGAGGCATTGGTTCACAGGTATGTGCACCAACGCCATTCCCCAAGGCACACCGTGGGCTGCCATGGATGCTGGGAGAAGGCTGAGCACTGTGGATGAGGCAGGTTTTCCACCTCAAGGCGATCACTCCCCTGGGAGAGTGATCAGAGGTGCTGTCAGGTCTAGATCTGCACTGGTGTATGGCATGGGATGGCACCTTGGGGCCCGTATCCGCATGAGACTCCTTTTGCAGGCTCCACAGGGAAGCTGGGGCTGCTGAGAGCCTTTTGGATGGCGTGGCTGTTTGCTTCAGCCAGGCTGTGAAGTGTGTTCATATGGTAACCGGAGGGTGCCCGGACCTGGTGTTAGCTGTGCCATGCTTGTCCTGGGCCACAGTAGCCCCTCGCTGCTGCCTGTGTATGTACTGCAAGCAGTTAGTGAACCCAGCTTTTTCCACCTCTTGACTCAAAGTCAGGTTGGGATCTGACTTATATGTAACCTCTTTCTGGAGAGCTGCCGAGCGCCTGGCTCCCCGTTTGCTGATTGAGGGCTGTGAATGTTTATTCTCTTGGAACCGGGCCCACCATCTGCAAGTGATTTGGGGACCTTCTGGGGCCAGACGAAGGCTATATATTATCATTAGAAAGAAACTCTTGCACCATCCCTGTAAGTACACGTTACTTGTGACAGGTTCGTGTAGGGATGTGCCAGCGCAGCGCGTACTTCCGCGCCACACCTTGCTGTCTTGTTGAGTCAGGTTGCTGAGGGTGGCTCGGATACCATGGAGCTGTGCCTTCCTCTGCATCTCCTGCATGCCATGGGCTTGGGAGAGGAATACTCTTGTCTTCTGGAGATGCCTTTCTGCAGGTAGGTGGTGTTGAGCTGTCTGACACGGCAGCGCGAAGGCCTGCAGGTTTGGGCAGGTGTAAAGGGGAAGAGTGGTGCTGGAGAGGTGACTGACGTCTTTCATCTCCTGGTTTGGAATTACTGCTGTTTGCAATACAGTGGAAAGCAGGATGTTTTCCTGGAGGCAGAGGCTCTCTTGTAGGTCATGGCAGTAGGGATGGAGGGATGATAGAGTTCTTCTTACAGCAACAGCCTCAGGAAGGGGTGGAGTTATGTGCCTTATTCTACTTTAAGTTTCCCTTTGCTGTTTGTTCTTGCTGTGCACTGATGTTCCCTTTTCAGCCACTTCCCAGTTCAATTGCTTTTTTTTTTCAGGCTAGCAGTAATAGCTGAGAAGGGTTTTCCAGAAAAGGAAGTAAGCTGTCTTATTTAATGTGGTGTGAGATCTAAGAAAGACCCACATAATGCCTTAGGTGGAAACAGGTGTGAATCTGGTCCTTAGATAATTCTGCTTTTTATGATCTGAGACATTTGCAGTCAGTGTGTTTAACCAGCCAAGCCAAAATACACCTCCAGCTTTGAGTCTTTGCAGTCTGAGCTCATATCTTGTTAGATTCCAAGCTCATTTCTGAATGTTTTCTGCGAGCTTTAAAGAAGAAGAAAGTAATAATAATAAAAATAAACACCATGCAGCGTCCAAAGCAGAAGAACAAAGGAAACCAGGTCTATCTCTACTGACTTGGGCTGGGTTTTGACCAGAGCTACCCTGCTCCACTGTTTTCCAGAAAAAACTCCCCCATGCCAGTTCAGCACAAGGCTTTCATATTCCTGGGCTGGGGAGGGTCCCCTGCACTTTGTGGTGCTAAGGTCACCTGGGGGAGCATTGCTGTTAAGTAAATCAACCCTCTCCAAACACACCTCAGAACAAGAATCCATTTTGGCATAAGAAAGACTTCAAATTAACTACGCTGAACAACGAGATTCAGTAAGTCTCTGAGGTGCTGGATCACTTCATACAATCCAAAGATTGCCGGGTGGACTTGTGAGTCTTCCTGAAGCATCAGTGCCACTCTCACAAGTTCACTGATTCTTGTTTTATTTCCTAAAGCTTAGTTATTTCAGTGTTCTGTGACTATGTCCTGTTCGAGATTTATTTATTTATTTTGAGGGAAGAGGAGTGAACGTGGCTTCTTACCTGCTTTCTTTTTAGAGTCTGGAGAAGCTGTCAACTAATACTCTATATTGCAGATCCATCTGATATATTTATATGGCAAAAGTATTGCATCTTGTGCTATTCTTGCTTCTCTGTGTCACTGTTTTCCATAGCGGATACAAATGGTGTCTCGGGCCTTTGCATCATACATGGTTTTTGCTGCCTGGTTTCCATCTCATCTACAAGTCCCCAGTGACCTTGAATTCAGACAGTCTAAATATTCACAATTTTTGTTTCCAGTTGAGCAAAATATGAACGGTTGACAGCCAGTGCTACTCAGCAATGTAAAAGCACTAAATACAGATCAGAGACTTAGCTATCAGGTTTTCCATAACAGACATGCTGTATATTTTTAACTTTGTTTTCCACTGACCCGTTGGACTGTAGGTATTGGAAACTAGTAGAGTTGTATGGAAGCCCATTTTTCAGTGAAATTGTGTAAATTCATGCATATTAAACACCAGTTCATTGTCAGGTACAGTTATATCCCACTTACCAGTAAAAATGTTTGATCTGTACTGTCACCTGTTAGGCTGCAGAATTGCATGGTGGAGCTTTCTTGAAATGAGAATAATCTACATCCATTATATGTGTATTTTTTCCTGCCATTTTAAATAAATCTATTTCAGCCTTTCTTCAAGGGGCCACTTATTTCCCTGTCATTAGTGTGGGCTGTTTGACTTGGCCTGCATACGTGGTGCTGGCAGCTCTGACAGCTTCCTCAGTGCTGCTGTTTGTTTGAGCCCAGTTAAGCTGTCTCCCGCCCTTCTCATAAATGCTTCACTTCCTAAATTAGTTTTATTTACATTATTTAATGTTGCTATCTGTAAAGTTGCAGTAGTCATGTCTGGTTGCTATTAATCCCATCTAGGCCACGAAACAGAACTGATCTTGGGCTGCGAGTATCCTGCTCAGGCCACCACATACTTACAGGCTCCCTGACCTGCTGCAGTGACTCGTTCCCAGCATCAGCACCGGCTGCTGCAGCCTGTGGTTTGTTGTAAGCAGGCCAGCTGAGAGATTTTAATTTGTTTTCAATCAAGACAGACCACGGTATAATGTGCTGCTGTACCTCTGTTGCCTGTGCTAGCAAGTGCTTGCAGTTGCTGTCTGTCCCTTAGGCTTTCAGTCAGTTCGCGAAGTGCAACTGCACTGCAAAAGCAGCCGATGTGTCAGCTGTGGGTCCCTGCATTGGTGCTTATTCTTAAAATATTGAGTCCTATTCATTTAGGTTTTAGTTTCTCAGTTGAAACTCAAGCCCTCTGCCTATAGGATGTTTTAGCTCAGCAAGCCATTTTTTTCAAGCTTTTGTTTATAATTTTTCCTTTCAATTTGCCTTTCAGTTTTTATTTTTCTTCTTGCCATGTAGGTTATTTGGACTCTCTTGCTTCACCCTGGCAGATCCAGCTTTTCCAGAGCCTTGGGTGATGCCCCTCTAGGATTATTCCCCAGAAAAAATATCGCAGTGGATTTAAGTTCATCCAGGTCCTAGGAAGTTTGGCCTTCAGGGCCAAACACAGCCTGAATGGCAGTCTGTGGGAAAATGTTTTGCCCAGTTCACACTTGGTTTGTCCCAACCTGTTGTCCAGACCACCCTGTGAGCACCTCAAGCATCAGGAATTGTTTGGTATCGGCCATCGTTCTCCTCTCCCCTCACAGGCAAAATTCTCTTGATAAAGGTGTTTAATTCTTCAGGGCCTACATAAGAAAACAGGTAGGGGCGGATTTGCTCTGCTGCCTCTTTCTGCCTTTCTGGGCTGCTCTGGCTCTATTGCTGATTCCCAGGGCAGTTCCTGGTCCAGCTGTCTTGCAGCCACTTCCTTGGGGAAGGAAGAGCTTTTTGAGTGTGCGAGCTGAAGGACAGTCATACTGCTCTGTGCAGCGCTATGCTGGGAGCTCATTTATCCTTTGGTAGACGTATTCTATTTCTGTCTCTGTTGTTTTGATCTCCTGACTCTGCAGGGAATGAGTTGTTCTTCGTGACATGAGGGTTTGACAGGTTGTAACCTTGGTAGTGGGTGTTTTCTTCCCCCTGCTGTTACTAGCTGCAGCCCTTCGTGTACATTTGCCTGTCTGTGTCACTCACTTGTTCCAGCAGTGGAGCTGAGATTGCCATCATTTGACCGGAATTTCATTTGGTTTTCCTACCCATGGCTTTCCAGCCACAGGCTGTTTCTCTGTAGCTGTCATGGTGATGCTCGCCTGTGCTACTGTGTGTTACCTTTTACTGGTAATTCTGTGTTTTAATTAGATGTCTCGCATTGAGGAGGAGAAAGAAATGTTTCAATATGCCTTGCAACTCATGCAGAAGTAGAGGGAGGGAGAAAAGAAGTCTGAAAGATGAGCAAAGCAGGAAAGAAGCAACAGCATTTGGGGATGCAGGCAAGGGGAATTACCTGACAAAGTAAGAAGCCACCGTGGGGCACAATGAGGTAATTGTTGGAGCAGAGTGGTCAGAAAGTGCTGGTGACCACCCAAACGTTGTGTGGGAGAAAGAGACGGTCTAAATTAGAAGTAAATACTTGGGATTTCAGTCTGAATTAGAGGTAAATTCTTGGGATTTCAGTGGGGCAGAGGCTGGAATTGGTGGTCTAGGGTGCAGAGATTAAAAGGAGAGGAGGTGTAGGAAGGGTAAACTGCTGACTGTGAGGTTTAAAGAGGGTGGAGGAAGATGCAGAGGTAATAATTACAGAAGCTGATGGGAACTGTAAGCAACTCCGCCGAGGTGGCTAGGAACATGCTTGGTGTCACAAGGGCATTTGGTGCCTTGAAACTGAGTACTGCAGTGGCTTTTCACTGCAGTCGCGCCTGCCGAGACGTCTGGTTTTCCTGTACTGAATGTGGTGCTCTGTGCTGCATCTGCTCTGCGTGACGTGTGGAGTGTGGTTACCTGTTTTGTCCTGGGTGCCTTGCAAATGCTCAGAAACTCCGTAAATATGTAGTACACATGGGATCCTGTCATGGATTTGGAATTTGCAGCCTAAATCACTGGTGATCCCTCTGGGCAGCAAGCGAGCCCCAGCAACAGGTCCCCAGGGAGCTGTGATGTGGCCTTGCTCCATCCCCCACCACCACCACCGGTTTATATTTAGCAGGCAGCATGCGGGCTGTTTGAAGATGGCGTTTCCAGCCCTCACCTCGGTGCTGCCCAGCTTTCCGCAGCACTCCAGCTGCCTGGGTGGAGAGCCGGAGACTAAAATTAGCAAGGAGCTCTGCTCTTGCCAAATGCAGCGTCTGACCTGGCTGGGCCTGGCAAGGGGAAGAGGAGCGTGGCCCTGAAACCCTGTCTGCAGAGCGCCTGGCCTACTGCTGGGCCTGGTGCCTTCCTGCGCAGGGTGCCACTGAGGGGGACGCTGAAGCGATGGCTGGGGGGGCCTGGAGGCATGGGAGGAAATCCTTATTCTCAGAGCTCTGCTTCCTTCTCGGCCTCTCTTTGAAAATTGTATAAACAGGCAGGGAGGCCGGTTTCTGCTCCTGGATGACTCTGGGGCCACAGGCGTCTCCCTGCTCCAGGAGAGGTTTTCTGGGCAGATGTGAGGTTTGCCCGTTGTAAAAAAACTAGCGTGTGTTCACTGCTCCCACCCCACCAGAACAAGCTATTTGCTGCCCCCAGTAGTGCCCACTATAAATGAGCACTTCTTCTCTCACTGGTCTCCCAGCAGGTGCTGGGGGAGCTGTGGTCTGGTGTTTACAGCCCCAGTTTGGGGGCATGGGGTGCTGCTGAGCAGCTGAGGCTTCAGGCCTAGCCCCTTCAATGATCTTAGCCCCTGTGCACATCAGATGTGGTGCTGATGACAACAGTTACTTATCCATTTGAAATACATGAACTCTGTGAAGGAAGAGCTTTAGCTGGGCTCCCATTGACTCTCGTGCAGGGGGAAAGCATGTTGTTTCACTACAGAACATTATGCTGGACCCAGCCAGCCCTGCTGGTATGGTCCTGCTGGCTTGGCTGCCCCAGGCATGCCTCACCTCAAATGTTCTCACCTTTGACATTTCCAGTTCATTGCACTTGCTTAAATTGCAGAGCCATGGGGCAGGAAATGGGTGGAAAGATGCAGCAGAGATGGGAACTTGATCCCTAAGTGCATGTGGTGGAGCAAAGCAGACACCCCAGACAGACAAATAAAGCCCAGAGTAAACATAATCAAGGTTTGTATTGAGATTTTTTTTTTTTTTTTTTCCCCAGCAGCGGGTTGGGTGCCAGGATGCAAGCACTAGAGCAGAGCAGAGCCAGGTTTCAATGGTGGAGATATGGTGACTGCTCAGTGCAGCCTGCAAAATTCCCATCCACAGGGGGCTCTGTTTCCAGCACACCTCAATGGCAAAGAGCTGTAGAGATGCTGGCAGGCACTGCCCATGGAGAAAGCTAGGCCAACCGCAGCAAGAAGTGAAAACCTAGGGAGGGATGTTCATGGACTGCCTGATGAGCCATTCTGCTGAAATATAGATGAAATTCCTCTTTTCCTACAAACAATGGAGAAATGAGAGCAGCTAGGATGGCTGCACTCACTGTAGCTTATCCATCAACCAGCTAATGTGTCAAGTGGCCTCTCCAGTTGTCTGGAAATGTGCACAGGAAGATGTGCCAGCCCTCTGCCAGGTCTCTGCTGTGTTAGGTGCAGGGAAGGTGAGAGCCCTGGGAGCCAGAGGGATGCGGTGCTGGCAGCATCCATCCCCATTCTCCTGTCAGCCCAGGTGTAGGTGCCTGCCTCCTGCAAGCACCGCACTCTGTCTCATCCTGGTGAAGCAAGGGAAACAAGACTGTCCAGTGAGTCCCTGGCTTCTCCTTTTTCCCTGCCAGAGGTGGAATGAGAAGTGTCTGCATGAAGGCCATTGAGGTATTTTTAGTGTGGGTAAATTAAGGCGGAATATATGGGCTGAGGCAGCTGCAAGATTAATTGCAATCTATGTCAAGACCGGCTCAGGCTGCTGTTTTTGCTGGTAAGGATTTGCCTGAAATGCAGCAAGGTGACGAAGCATCACTGGCTGGAGACTTAGCTGAGAGGCTGTATCCTTCTCTTCTCCTCCTCACGCAAATCTGGCAAGTCCTCTGGTACAGGATTGCTTCGTTGTGCTGACGCCTTGCTCCCGGAGGCAGCTTGTGTGGCAGCGGTTTTGTCCTGGGTTGCATGGGTTTGTGCTGTGGGTGTATTTGCACAGTTGGAGGTGCATAGGCTATGATTTTTCTTTCACACTTTTTGAATTTTACTGGCTATGTTGGTTGTGGGTACTTGGGACTTGTCATCTCCCTGTATGGACAAAGTCAAAATATACAAAATGCTTTGTTTTGCATTCGTTTGTAAATATTTTATTTAATACAGGTGATAATACTGTCTGGATCTGTAGCTTTGTAAATAAATGGTTGCAACTCTACTCTCTGCAGGTGTGCACACTCAGGTTCTAAAAGCGCCTTCACATGCTGTGTTTTCCGCATGTAGCATTATTTGCTGTGGTCCAAGTACTACCAAGTCAGCCCAGAGACCAGAAACTAGCAACTTAATCTTTGCATCGTGTGCTGAGATAGTCCTGTGACAGAGCCTTGTAAATGAGCTGTGCTCCAAAGGTATCCATGCTCCTCCTGTTTGCTGAGCTCACCTAACCAAACCTATTTGCTCTGGGTTAAGCAGTAGTGTTTCCCAGCTGAAGAACTGCAGCCCCTGCGCTTCACTTTGTCGTGTTTTCTGTGGCCAGGGAACCGAATGCCAGACATCTGGGTCAGTGCTAGGATATTTTTACATGCACTTAGTTAACCCAGGGTAGCCTGCACGGAGCTGCTCTGTAATGAATCCCTGGTCACGACACTTCCCTCCTCCCTCTGAGCGTGAGGTGGCCGTGGTGTGAAGGGGAGGTGAGGTGAAGGTTTTAGCAGCCAAGCAGTGTGCTGCTAAACTACCTGATGGTGCCTGGTGCATTGCTTTATAGGCCAGAGGCAAGTCTTCCACACTAGCTTTGTTGTGTGTGTGTTCTGCATAATGGGCTCATCAGCTGTAGTGGTTTCCTTTGTATGGAGCCAAGATGTGAGGCTCTTAATTATGCTCTACCCTAATGTTTTCACTCTAGGGTTGATGTTAAAACTTAGCTTCAGATTTATGAGATCACAGGTGGAGATGTTGTGTTAAAACAGAGTGACACAGGCTGTGTTCTGCACCTGTGGGCAACAGGAGGCATGAGTGGTTTCAGTCACTGTCAATGAGCTCTCCCTCTGGTTTTGGTCCCTTACCAGCACTGGATTTCTCTTGTTTTCCCTGACACCCAAGGAACTTCTCTGTCTAGGGTATAGATGCATTGAAAGCACCAGAGTCAAGAGACTTCAGTAATATTTATCTGACAGCTGCTGCTGTCTCTGTGAGTGACCTAGGGTATCGTTGTACATATGCAGGTGCATCACAGATGCATGCTGTAATTTCTGTACCTGCTCCCTGCCCAGAAGAAGTTGGCAGCAGCCAGCTAACCCCAGTGTGCGTCAGTGCTTGAAACAGGGGATTGCTGCCATACGCTCCCTCACCTCCTGCCACCCCCACCTGGGTGGCTATGGCTGCACACCCGCAGCCATACATTGCTCTGCATCTCCCTCCAAAACGTCCCTCCTGTGGCCGAGGCTCCATCCATCCCTTCCACCCACAGCTGCACACTCCCCTGTGCTCGCAGGGCGTGCAGATGTGCTCACTGCATGCTCGCTCCCTGCATACATACCTGTGAACCCCAGCACGTGTGTACCTTCAAGTTGCTGCCCTCTCCTAAGTACTGCTTTTGCAGTGTTCCCCTGCTTGTTTGCATGACCTTGAAAACCTTGCTGTCTGCTGCCGAGCTCTCCCCTGCACAGTGTGCCCTGTGTTACGATGTTTTTCCGTTCTTGCTTTCTTAAAGGTGGAGAGCAATGGTTGTGAAGGTGGTAGGTCACATCCCAGAATGAATAAGACATGCCGTGGCCATGGCTCTTGCAATTTCCCTTTGTAGGGTCGTGACCGTGTGTTTCCATTTCAAGTTCTGACCCCATCCATATCAGCCGCTCATCGACTTGGTCCTTGCAGCACAGAAGGGAATGGCAGCCTCCCCAGCACTGCTCTGCCTGTGCACTCAAATGCCAAGTAGTCCCCTCTGCTTCTCAGACCTGCCCCCCTCCTCCTCCTCTGTACAGGCAACCTTCTTGTCCTTCCGTTTCCCATTATGCACAACACAGCCTTCTGATGTAGCTGCACACATGCCTGTTTGCACTGTGCTGTTTCAGTGTCAATGAGCTACATGGGCTGGAGCAGCAGAGCTGCGAGAAGTAGCATCTTTCTCCTAAAGGAGAGCACGGTGGGACGCAGACAACGTATTGGCAATCTATGGAGTCATCGCTGATTTGTATGTGCCCCTCACCGTCTTCTTGGTGCAGCTCTGTTGCACAGCTTTCATGCAGCTTTTCCTCCTCTGTGCCTGTGGCAGTCCTTACTATTCCCATCTTGGGGCTTTCTGTACTGAATTATCCACGCAGCTCCTAATAAGAAAGCAGGTGAGTGTAACATGTACACCTCTTCAGACCTGGAACTATGCCATGAAACACGTGTATTTAGAGCCTGTAATTAACCAAGAAGTGTACCCGTATTCATTTTAGCATCGTGTTCCTTAGCTGTTTTACTAAGGCTTTCTTAATCTCCTTGTGCTTAATCAGAGTTACAAGATCTTCCTGTTCCTCTCCTTGGATGTTTCTGTAGTTTTCCAGTGCTGGCAGGTATGCAGGTACCTGAAGGTGCTGGGCACCTTCCTAAAAGAAACACAAAGAAGCCATTATGTCTCAGGAGGCAGAGATCTTACAGCAAAGGGTTGTCACTTGTAGCTCACCAGGGTGGAAAGATTATTTTTTTTTTTTTTTAAAGTGTAAAATTCTGAGAAATCATTCTTAATCTCTGAGAATCTTGTTTGTGTTCCCATAGCCAAGATAACAGGTGTTGTTACTAATTGTGTGGTCAGTTTTATTGCTTAACAGGGCAAGGCAGCATACAAACGGCACCAAGGCAGTTTACAGGGATCTCAAGATTTCAGCCTTGTGACACATTCTCTGTGTTTTCCTATAAAAACATCACAACTGGATTGTGTCCTTCTACATCACTAATGCACCAAAGAGGGCCAGGTTTGTCTTTTCCACATCTAAGGGAGCTCATGCAGTGTCAGAGGGTCTCGCTGAAAGCTCACATGCTCGTGGTGCTTGCCAGATTTCCTGTCCAGGCACAGCCCGTTAGTGCCAGACTTATTAGCTCTCCATCAGGAAGGCTTTAATTTGAAGATCTGTACGGGTAGTTGGTGTCTGACATTGCTCTGCTCACTGGTGGGGGCAGCACTGGCTTCTAAGAGTAGGTGCCACAGGGCATGTTTCTGCCTTCTCCCAGCTCTAGTCCATGCACATTCTCTGCCTTGCCCTGAGGAACCTAGCTCTGGTGAGCTGCCTGGGTCTTCTGGTGACCCAGAAGTGCAAGGGAGTGATGGACCATGTTCCCACAAGACTGCTGTCACCTGCTCTTATTCGGTCCCCAATTTTGTTCTGCCATTGTTCTCACCCTGGATGGAGCTGGCTTCCAGGCCAGCTGCACACGATGTTGAGCTACTTCTGTCCAAAATAGCAGTCGTGGAATGTGCCACAATATAGGACGGTCTCTTCTGGCCATACACAAATGGTTGCTTTTATCCACCTACTCACTCCAAGGGCTGGGTCTGTCAGGTGGTCTGGGCTGCTTTTCTTCGGCAGCAGCTGCTAGAATTCTCCTTGTGCAGCCATGTACCTGGCCTGAGCAAATCATTACCCGTGCCACAACACTGCTGGTCAAAGGTCTGCAGGGACTCTGCCAACCTTCCCAAGCACTTTGCTTGGTGGTCTACCAGTATGAAACCAGTAGTCTAGAAAAATTTGATATAAATGCTGCCTAAACTGGTTAATGCTAAGACAGCAGGAAGTGTGGTGTGAGGAGGGGTAACAGCTGGATCGAACAGCAAAAACCATGATATGTATGCATTTTCAGGCACCTATGCATATCCTTAAGCAAAATAGCATAAGCCAAATAATTTTTCCTGGAGATCAGTGGCAGAAATCCTGTTAAACTCATGTGGAGCAAGGTACAACTTACTGCAGGTGATTCTTCAGTGCCTTGTGCAAAGGGCAAGGCGCTGGTAAAGCAAAATGGAGCCCTTTCTTTCCCCCGGTGTACGCTTGGCTGGTGCCAGCACACACCATGAGACCTACAAAAGTCATGTGTGTCTGCCATGCAGGGGCATTTCAGTGCTGAATTTGAATGAGGCCTGTATTCAGATGCTTGTCTGATGATGTTGGAGTTGCATGGTTTGGGTGGAAAAAGGTAAAGGTGATGCAGATCTCAGACAAGTGAAACTTCTGGCAGCATTGATGGAAAAGCCATTGAGGAGAAGGCTGCCTTGCTTGGACAGTATGTCCTGGAAGGACCGTGTCTTCTTGCTCCCTTGCAAAAGGACACAGGCAGGCCTGCAGTCAATGGCGAACACCCAGAGCAAGCACTAGGGTTAGGAATACAGATAAGTATCTAAGGAAACAGTCACAGAGTGGTCAGGCCTTGTGGGTAATGGAAAATACTAGAATGGGGACAGCAGGTCAGCACCGTCCCTGAGGTGGATGAACTAACCCCTGGCACCCTTTTGTGATGGGAAGCTGATGAGGAACAGTCTGCAAGCATGTTTTTACAAGTGTATTTCCTACATGAGTGGCCAAACGCCATCGGCTGCTTCCAAGAACCTCATATAGTTTCCAGACCTTCAGCAGGCCCTTGCCTCAGCCAGGCTGTTTGTGATGCACACAGACATGGCAGCAGCCAAGCAGCCCGCACCGTCATCAAGCTGGGCTAAAATGCCATGGTTTCCATGGGTTTGCACCAGCTGTAGACATGGCCTTTGGTGTTAGACAAGCTGATCTCATCCCCAGACATTCATGCAGGAGGGGAGTGTCGGATGCTGTGGTGAGGTGCTGGCTGCAACAAGCTCTGTACTTGGCCTGGTTGAACCTGCTGGCCTTGGGGCACATGGCTTTGAAAGCTGGGCCCTGGCAGCTGGGTTTTGACCAGAGCTGCTCTCACAGCCGCTTGCTGCTCAGTCCCCACAGGAGGACCGAAAAGGTGTGAACACCACAGCAAGGCCCAAACTCTGCTCCCTAAACTGTGTCACTCAAGGTACTTGCTCCAGACTGGTGTTTCTGAGGTCAAAACCAGGCTGTAAGGAGTTAAATGAAGTCAGACCAGTATGAGGCATGGTATTGTCAACCAGTACATCCTCCATCTCGATAAACGGATCCCTCTGAGTTGTCTAAAGAAGCAACCAGGACAGCAGTCAGCATTTACCTGGATTTGAAAAATCTGAGCAAATTTCTCAAAAATGTTAATGTAGAGGGCATGCTGGGGGTGGTGAGTGACCACAGAGTTATTCACTGTGCTGCATGGTAAAAATTGGCTGCCTTATCTGCTGCAGCTGATGAAGTGCAAGTCAGTGAGGGCCCAGGGCTGGATCTAAGGCCCCTGAAGCCAGTGGAAGGGCTCCCACTGACCTGAAGCCAATGTGAGCTAGAGCAGCTTGGTCTGAGGAATGGGAGAGAACTTGAGAATAAGGAGCTGAGCCCAGGCACATCTCCATGGGGAGCAGCGCACTTAGCTCAGCGTGCCTCGGCACATGGAGCATTGTGAAGTCAGGGAAGGACCAACGGGGAGGACTGGTGAAGGTGGTTGGGACAGGAGAGGTTTACATGTGACAGGAGATTGTAAGTTTTCTTATTTCTTTTGCCATGAAGAGAGAAGAGTCAAAGCCAGTCCTACAGCAGAATTCAAAATGGCTTCAAATATGAAATCAGTCTCTTGGTTTCCTTCTGCTCCTTAGAATAAGGAATAAGGGCGTTACTCCCTGATATTAAAAAGCACTACTAATAAAATAACATCTATCATGTATGTGCAGGGTAATTTCATATTGTTAATTCAGTGCTACAGGAGCCAGTGATGCAAATGGCATGGCTGAATTTTTTTTTAAGCGTTGGATAATTTCATGACTAATAATAACACTCATAACTACGTGTGGTAAGAGAAGAGTAATCAGAATTTGTGCTGCAGGGCATAAGCTGGCTGTTTGCACAGGTCATGGGGACATTTTTTTTTTTCTTCCATAAAGTAATACAGCTAAAGGTACTTCTGAAGGTTATTTTCCTTCTGCCTTTTAAAGGTTGGATGTTGGCCACTGGTCAAAGTGAGATTGTCTGATGGGACGAACCAATGGATTGATGTGATCTGCTAATTACTAAATTCCTATGCAAGGCTTTTATTTCATGCACAGGGAGGTACTGTGCACGTGCTGTGCCTTTTCAGAGAGGAGTTTTTGTAACACGGAGTTAAAGCACCAGCTCTGGTCCCTGAGTTAGCTTGGAGCGCATCTGCATGCTGAGTAGCCCTAGGCGGGCCTCTGTGGTTTTTCTTCCATACACAGTAACTGTGTTTCTGGCAGAAGCTCTTTGAGTTGAGTGAAGAAATGGCAATAAATAACCTAACATATTTATTTCACTTTCTGTGTGTGTTTGTGGAACTTCCAGGAGCAGATCAAACTCTCCTCAAATGCATTTGATGTTGTTTAGTGACAGTTCATTACATGGGCATTGCTTTTTTTTCCCTTCTGGTTTGGCTAAGGCGAGCTCTTTGATGATCCAGCTCTGTTGTGAGTTCTCATAAGAAGTGAATTAAAAATTGGCCCTCTCTGAGTAAACACAACCATGGGTTGAAAATATGTTGGGGTTGATTCTTTCAGGGTGGTTTGATCTCCCGGAAAACTGGGAGAAAGCTATTTTAATTGCTGGGAAGATGAGTGGTAAAAAGAATCTTTTTAATGTAACTCTCTGTGGCAACTTGGTTTTGCTCTGTTCTTTCTGCTCCTATAGCTGTACAACCCCATGCAAATTGCATACAGCTGTATACACAAATAAATAAGCAGCTGGGCAGCTTTGACCACTGGCCAAGATCCCCCTCCCCTTTATTTTTTAAGAGCAAAAAATAACCAAGCTTCTTTTTTCAGCTTGTGATTTGCAGGACCATCAGTTAAAATATTCCTTTTGATTTAAAAACTAGAGCAAGCTACTAAAAGGGACAACATACAGGATACTGAGGTGCTGCTCTGTATCGCCTCTTTGGCTGTGATTATGTTTTGGTGTCTCATGGGGTCTGATTAAAGCCTGCACACCGGGGTTGCTGAGCAAATGTGCTCTGCTGCAGCTCCTCTCTTGCTTGTGGGGTTGAAGCCATCATGGTTTTGATAGGAATTTAATCTTCAGTCCCAGGTTCACAAGTACCGACGTCTCCCCGCGTCCTGCTTGCACCAGTTCTTTCAAGTTCAGTGCTACCTCTTGTCAGACCAGGAAGGAGAAAGGACTTTGCTGTAGCTGATGTGACCCTACACCACAAGGACCTTAGTGCTAAAAGTTCCTGCTTGCCCTTGTAGGAGACCAGTAGACAGTGGGGCTGCTTAGTATCCATCATCCCCAGCCCTGGCTGTGTCTCCGTGAGCCTGCTGGAAGGCTTTAATGGTGCTTTTCTCCACCTGAGGTGCTGGCAGGAGGATGGGGCAGCCGAGGGGAGCAACATTGTGGCTCGCTTGCCATCCTGCTCACGTGGCAACCTGACCTGCACTGGGCCCCAGGGCTCAATGTGGCAGTGCCAGCCCGCACAGGCTCATTGTCTTGGTGGCAGGCAGATTGCTTACGGCCAGAGAAGAGATGAAAGGGAGCGGGGGAACAGCTATCTTTTATTAATGCTATCGGGTTGCGTTCTTTCCAGCGCTGTAAGACCGGGACAGGGCTCACAGGCAGCTGATGAAAGAGGAGACCGAGCCCTTGGGGAAACATGAGAGGACTTGAAGGAGGAGTCTCAGGAGTATCGCTAGGAGCATTTGAATGCTACCTCAGAACTATCAGAGGCTGGAAGTATCTAAGAGTGCAAGGGAGTGACGGGGAGAAGAAATCAAATGAAAAGCGTGGGGAGGCCAACTGAGAAGGGACTGGAGAAGATGGATAGTCAACTTGTTATTGCAGAGCTGGTAGAAAAAAGCACATTTTTCTCCTCTTCTGTGATCTCTTTCCTGTTCACTATTAAATTTAGGGTAGTGTTGTGCTCATGTGTTTTTCCTGTCATTTGAGGCTGCTGGATAAGAGCTTTACCTCTACCGAGTCCCTACTGCATTGGTAGCATAGGCAGACTGTGGTTATGGAGAAGACCTGTAGGAGTTTCTAGGTTTAGCTGTGGGACTCAAATTTAGAAGTGTCCTAAAAAATTCTGTGAAGTTCAGTGGAAAATTATGCATGATCTACATGTTTCTTGTAACTGTTCTTTAACAGTCTGTAATGGGGATGAAGTTACTAATTAAATTCTTCTTTCATATGAGATGGCCCAAAATAGTCAGAGGTGTTCATAAAGGGTATCCTGCCACAAAGGTCACTTACAGCAGGTGAGTGCTTTGGCAGCCAGGTTTCTCTGAGTGTCTGGGGTATGCTGTGTCATGCGTCTCAGCTGGCTTTGTGACAATCATGCTTTTGATCATATGTGAAGATGCATAACAACGTTACTCTGACATTTCCTAATTATGCAAGATTATAAGCGTTTGAAGTTAAATCCAGTGAGACTAACTTGGCTAGCTTCAGAGATGCAGCCATTCCTAGATGAGAAATGTTTTGTTTCACTAGAAAGCTTTTTTTTTTTTTTTTTTTTTAAATTTCTAGTGAGGATCAGTTGCCCAGGGACTTGATTTTTCCGATACAACCAGCAGCAGTTCTGTAGCAAGTCCATGTGAGCTTGAGTGCGCAGACCCTGTGAATCAGCCTCTTCATCATTGCCATTTTTGGTGTTTTAGAGAATGGGATGATCGAGCCCCGCAGTGCTCCTAGGAAGCAAACAGTTTCTTGTTGCTCTCACCATCAAATGGTGACTGGAGAACAGTGGAGGAGAGCACACTGGCATCCAGGACATGCCCGAATTTTACCAGCTCATCACGAGGATCACATTTGTGGGCTAACACAGTTCTCTTGACAGTGGTGCAGCAAAAGTTTGTACTCATTCTGTATTTACAGCTCCCAGTGTTTATCCTGATACTTCATTGGTGATGCCATTAGGATGGCTGAATTTTCAGTTGTCAACATAGCTGCTTTTCAGACGGGGTGAGCTCCCTGTTTCTGCAGTGATGAGGTGTCAAAGTCAGTGCTGAACTGTCGCTTCTTTATACTCAGCATGGCAAAAAAACGCGTGATAAAATTCGGTCAAGTAGCCCAGATCCTTAAAAGCATGTAAAAATCATGTGTGTGATACATGTTGCGTGAGTGTCATTCATGGTGTCAGTTAAAAGAACGAAGGCTTGAGAGTGACTTGTTGGGCCATTCTGAACCTGTGCCAACTCCATTTCATGCAATAATCCAGATATTCCTCCTGGCTTAACTGTCACTGAGATCCAGGGCACAGCAATAAAGAAATGAACCTGGCCGGAGTGAGTGATTTTAGTTTAGTTTGCCAGCGTACCTGTTAGCGTGTTGCGTCACAACAGGGCAGTTTTGGATGGATGCATGGGTGGGTGTTTAGGCTCCCAGACAATAGGCTGCTTAGAATCTAATTGCATCATTTTGGCAGCAATCATCCAAGCAGAACAGTGTGTCTAACAGTGGCAATTGTGTGTATTACCAAATGTAATACACAAAGCCCTAACATCCTGCAGCAAACAGGATTTGCATTCTGATCCATGTTTTCTAAGTCCTGTGGAATGCTGATGTCGTAACCTCAGTATTATCCTGTGATTGCTTTACTTGAATGAAGAATCACTATCTCATGAATATAGTGAGAACATCAGTAATAAACTTAGCTTACAAGACCTTTCATTATTCCTTGTGTCATTTCATCTATTATCTTTTGTCCCTCTATTGTCATTTTTCAGTATCACGAAGGCTTCTGATCATAGATTTGAAACTTGTGAAGGATGGGTGGATTTCTAATAGGGAGGTGGAGAAACTGAGAGCACAGGAAGGCAGAGGAGGGTTCATGGTGATTTTGGAAACTCAGAAGCAGTTAACTGTATTGCCATTTTAGGACAGGCTTAGAAAGGCACAAGTGTGGTTTGGCTTGAATCCCAGTACTTTCCATTGGGACTTCTACTTTCAAAGTATTTCAGGCAGAATTTTCAAAAGTGTTTGAGTTGTGAACTTTGGAGCTCAGAGTTATCAATGTATTGAGATTACTGCCTGGTTTAAAATTGCTTTCGCAATTGCTTTTTGCCTCTTGTGGTCAACAGATCAGAGTTAACCTGGAAGAGGGCAAAGAGCAGGATCACAGCCTTGGACTTCAGGAGTGTAAACTGCCATGCACAGGGACCTGTCTCAAAGATTCCCATGGGAGACAGTCCTGGGGGCAAGGGATCCATGAGAACTGCTTGGTTTTTTGAAGATCACCTCCTCCAAGCTCAAGAAGAGTCCATCCCAACATGCAGGGAGTCAAGCAATTGTCGTCAAAATGCTCCTGAACAAGCTTAAACATGAAAGGGAAACATACAAGAGGTGACAGCAGGGTCAGGTCAGCTAGGAAGAAATAGATGCTGTCTGAGTGTGCAGGGATGGGGATGGGAAAGCTAAAGCCCATCTGGAAGGAGATCTGAAGGGCAACAAGAAGGACTTCCGCAGATATATCAATAGCAAAAGGAGGACGAGGGAAAATGTGAACTGGGTAAAACTAGCCTTCAGGAAGGCCATGCCCCTTATTCCAGAGGGAAAGTTTGGAACAAAGAAGATGCACCCTTGGTGGAGGAGGATCAGGTTAGGAAATATTTAAACAGACTGGACAAACAACGAGTGCCTGGGACCTGATGAGCTGTACCCATGCGTGCTGACAAAGCTGGCCTATGTCTCTGCAAGGCCAAACTTGATCATCACTGAAAGGTTGTTGTGACTGACGGAGGTCCATGAGGACTGGAAGAGTACAAATGTCAAGTGGTACAAAATACAGATGGAAGCCAGTCACTGGTGTGCACCAGGAAGTGATAGCGGGGCAAGTGCTCTTTAACCTCTTTGTTGGTGACCTGCATAGTCGGGCAAAGCGCACCCTCAGCAAATTTGCAGATGGTATAGAACTAGGAGAAGTGGTTGATGCACCAGATGCTTGTGCTGCCTTCTGGAGGGACCTCAACACTCTGGAGAAATGGGCTGAAAAAAAAAATCAGCAAGTTCAACAAAGGGACATTCTCCAAGGAGAATAACCTCACGTCCCAGTACAGGCTGAGGCCATCCAGCTGGAAAGCAGCTTTACAGTAAAGGACCATGTTGTCCTGGTGAACACTGAGCTGAACGTGCATCAGTGATATGCCCTTGCAGCAAAGACCTGCCTGATAGAAGGGAGTAAGGAATAAGAAGGCAAGATCTTCTTAGTGGCATCTAGGAGAAGGAAAGAGGCAGTGGGCACAATCAAAACAAATTGTGTTTAAACAGAGTAAAAAAAAAAAAAAAAAAAATGTGTTTAAAAAAAAAAAAAAAAAAAAAAAAAAAAAACGGTCAGGCATTGGAGAAGATTGCCCAAAATGGTTTTGGAGTCTTTGTCCTTGGAGGTATTCGACACCTGACTGGCCATGGCCCTCAGCAACCTGCTCTGGTGACCCTGTTCTGAGCAGGGGTTTGGTCTAAATGACTTCCAGAGGAGCCTTCCAGCCTCAGCAGTTCTGTGTTCCTGTATTAACATGCAGAAAAAGTAGATTAAAAGAGTAATCAGGAATAGACTGCCCTGGGCTATTTGTGGACACTGGGCACACGCTGTCCTTATCACCGTCCCAGGAGACACAGCATTAGGAACTTTTCCCATAAAACTGCACATAGCATATAAACCATACTGCAGTGCATCAGGGCATGGGAGCTGAGGTCTGATGCTCTCCCAGCAACGCATAACCTGGAGCTTTGTGAGTTAGTAGGGTCAGAGGCACACAAAGGACAGATGATTAATGGCTGTTCCTTTTGCTAAGCGCAGTAAAGAGGCCAGCTCCCTTCACTCACCTTTAGTTTTGGCAGAACACATTAGAAATGTGGATTTCGATATATGTGGTTAAGTTGTATAAGGTAGTACACTCATACCATCCTGGAATGAGTCAGTTGAGCTCAGTAGGAATCACACCAAGAGCCTGTGGAAAAGGTCAGTAAAACTTAACGAAGAGACTGAGAACAGAGTTTGGATGAAATCTCAGGTCAGCGTGTAAATAACCAACGTCAGACCATATTTTCATTGGATATTCATTCTGGAGCTAGTGCAGGAGTTACTGTGTGAATTTCCTGTACTGAGTTACATCAGAGGCAGACTGGACAGTCATTACAGCTTCGTTTGTCCGTAAGTTCATTAGGCACTTGCTGGACTAGTGCTGGGCAGAAGGAACCCCTCCTTGTCCTATGGAAATTTCCAACACATCTGAAAGGAAGCAGTAATTTTGCACTCTGTCCTTGCAAGCCACCTTAAGCAGCTGGCAGGGCAGTTTTATTACTTTGGTAGAAGCCGTAGCCTGGTTAAACATTCCAATGAAATAGGATAGCTCTGTAACACGGGCGGCCCCGCTCCGAGGTGCCTAATCCAGCCGTCCCCTCTGGGTGACGGATCACCCCTGGAAGCCCTCAGGAATGCCTGGGGTGCGCTCTGGGGAGCAGCGGCCCCTGGCAGTGTTTGGCTGGCCCCTGCAGCCTGTGTTCCAAAAACTTCAGCCGCGGCTCAGCCTGTGAGTGGCTCTGGGTTCGCTCTCCTTGGGACACCACCGAGTGGCCTCTGAGCTCCTCCCAGTTCCTGCTTTTCCTTGTGGCTTTTGTCAAGTGTGTGGCACAGGCTGGTTTGACACTGGGGGCAGGACGTGACATGGGATTTAGTCTAGGAAGAGGAGGAACAATATTTCAGAAGCTGGTGTTTGGATTTATTGTGTCATTGGGTAGGAGCTCTGTCAAGAGACCATACACAACCGCGATTCTTCCCCATAGCAACGCCTGTTGTGTAAATAAAGATGATGGAGAAATAAGTGTCTGTGCCTGCAGGGAGGCTGATGGCTTGCTTTCTGCACGAGAGTTACGAGCCTGTGTCCTGGAGGAGCTTTGGCATGCTCTTACCCCCTAAGCACTCTGAGGCATAGTAGTATTTTTAAGACATAATGCATAGGTATGTAGGATTTACAATAATACGTCAGAGCATTAGTCTATTGTGCGTGTTTGTCTGCCCTGGCTAGCAGTCAGTATTTGATGGCTCAGAGGAAGGAGGACAGTGTTACAGATAGCTCCTTTGCTAGCTAGAGATGGTGGTGTTGGGTTCAGGGGCATAGATGCAAATCCTTTGCAAAGAGAGATGGGGGCCGGTGTTCAGAATTTAGGGCCAAATGAAGCTTTGGGCTTGGATTTAGTGTTGCCAGCATCTGATGAGAAGTTTCAGACATTCCTGAAGATTATCCTGAAATTCCAGTTGCTTTTTGCTGCAATTTTAATCAACACTTCACTATATGTAAACCTACACCAGAAGCTGGAGTTTTGAGGTTTGAATCAGAATCGAGGAAGTAAGCTTGCCCACAGGGATGGTATCCAAGTTCCTGAGATTTTTGGAGTAGTTCTACAGCCTCATCTAAAACCTATTATCTTTGATAGAAGAGCTTCAATTGACTCAAAATTCAAGCATCAAATATTCTCTAATCTAGGGTACATAGAAATTAGGACCAAAGTATACCTCAACCACTGCACTGAGTCCCTCTTTATTTAGATGACCTGTTTTATGTTAATATGAGAATGAAATTAAGCATTATTGCAGAAAAAGTCTTGCTCTGTGCTATGTTTCCTAGTCTTTGAGCTGTATTCTTGCTTTCTCTGTAGAGTTGTTCCCGTTTTGCCTGATGGGATGCTTCCTAGTCTGCTGATGTTTCAGCACTGGGAGCTGAGCTCTCCTGCTGTGGGTGGGTGTGTGAGGCCTGGACCATCCTTGAGCCCTGGTGGCCCAGTCTCCATGCTGCAATGTTCATAGCAGGCTTTTCTGAGCAGTCCTGGGAGAAGTGTTTTGTGCCCCATGACGGCTGTGTTGCTGGGTCCCCTTAGTGTTACAGGTTTTTCCCACTCCCACAGGCTAGAGGTGTGCTTCTCTCCCTTTCACCAACACAAAATGGTGTCTGGTTTTAGCACAGGGTTATGTTTCTCTGGGTTTGTTGTTCATCAGTATGCCTGCTTTTGTTTCCTACTTAGCATAGCTGCCAGGTAGGTGTTGTATTGTCCCACATTTAGGCTTCTCTCTGTCTTCAGAACTTTGTTCAGTGTCAGGGCAGGGTGTCCCCTGCAGAGCAGTGGGAAGACCAGTCATTCAGATACCCGCAGTAACACTGGCAAATGAAAATAAGTAAAACAAGTTATGATCTGAGTATTTCTGGAGAGGCCTTCAAGAGGGCCGCTTTAGCTCACTTCCTTGCCTTAAGGTCAGGTCAGCCCTACCTGAAACGTTTCTGGTGGATGTTTGTCCAACCTGTTTTTTATCTTTATTCCTCTTTTCTTTTACCCTTGTCCCTTTCCCCAGAGGCCTCTAGTCACCTCTGAACCAGGCTGCATAGGACAATAGTTCAGTCAGAATGCCCAGAGACCACAGAAGCAACACATCTGAGTGGGAGTGGATTACTGCCTTGAAGGTGAATTCAGGGGAAGAAAGTGTCTACAGCAGTTTTGAGCAAAATGGCAAATATAAATGGCGATAGACAAATATATGTGTATATATTTTCATGGAAGTAGTGGATGACATTTTCTGCAGCACAAAGTTCCACAGATCTTGACTGAAAATCAAGCTGCAAGCAGATATTTTGGGAATGCTGCATCTACGTGGAAGCAGCAATCTGTTGAGACACTATGAAAGTCCTCAGCCAGGGTAGAAGAAATAATGGGCTAGCTGTATTCTGTAAAGGGTTAGCTATATTCTGTAAAGAAATTAACGTTGACTTGAAGGATTTTTGCACAGTTGACTTTTAGCTTCTCATCCTAGACAGGTACTTTATTTAAAAAAAATAAAAATGCACAAAAAAAAAAAAAAAAAAAACCCTTGAAAAGCTCTTTGAGCAGTCTTACTGTGCTGCCATGTTTGGATCAGTTGGGAGAAATGTACTTAAAGCTTTCTGAAAGCTATGTGAATTACTTTGTTGAACTTTCTTGGACACAACCATGTTGCAAAAAGAAAAACAGGTGGCAAAGATGGCTGAGTGAGACTTGCCATTTTCTTTCTTTATTTTTGCAGGTACATCCCTGTGCTCAGGGCAGAAGAGCCTCATACATATGTTGCTTTTTCTTCTTTGCATTTATTCAGACACCAGGATCATCTGAACAGCAAATCCATTGGTGGTTGAAAGCATTTTCTGAATGCATTCCTGAGCTGCTTCTTTTGCATTAAGTCCTTGCTGCTGTTAATGACAATGCTGCTCACATGAATAAAAGCGGGCAGTAAGCCTCCCAGTTCTGTCTCCAGGTGCAGTGCATATGATTTGCCTCAGTGAGCTGGTGATATATGGAGGCAAAGGTTAGCTTTAATTAACTTGTTACCGCAGTAGAACCCTTTGTTGCCTCTGGTGGCTGTAAGTGCATGGCTTCATAGGTGCCTGCAGATGAGGGGGAGAGTGCCAGCAATACCACATGCACTGATCATAACCAGGTGAAACATCTGCTTTTCATGCCAGTTCCCCTGAGGGCCAGAGAGGGATTTTTAAAATTACTTTTGTAAAAAAAA
>VXAV01010314.1:219606-270321 GCA_013399715.1 Alectura lathami | reverse complement strand
AAAAAAAAAAGAAAAGAAAAAAAAGAAAAAAGGCAGGAAAATGGAGTCCAGAAAGTAGAAAATTATTTTGATCTTAAATGCAAGAACAAAAGTAAACGTTTAGACTTATATGAATGCGTTTAATTTTGTACCCTCCTGTCAACCTGCCAGTTTTTACAGGCACTGCCAAGTATTGTAGTTCAAGCAAGCCAAACATCTTGATCTCCATCAGTAACTGGTTTTGATGCAAATCCCACATTTTAAAGACAATGACTGGCAAAAGCCTGGCTTAGGAAGTGCAACACTGTGATGTGAATTATTCAAATACCCTTATTCCCATTGTGACTGGAAGCCACTCTTTTGAACATTGGGCTGTGGCTGTTTTGAGAAATCAGTTGCTGTGCACGGACAGCGGAAAAAGGTAGCGTCTGATTGCTTTTGACAGCAATATCTGACAAGGAGGCAGGTATGAAGTCAGCCTGTGCAGCGGGATGTCTCGGGACACAGCAGGACAGCTGCCACGCGCGCTGAGTTTGCCAGTGGTTTATGATTTTAACTGCACAGCTATTATGGGCATAATGTTGATAAGAAATATTTTATTATCTGAAAGCTACATGTTTTGTGTGGTTAAGATGACCCGTGGATTACTGCCAAAGAGAAGCAGGGTAGAAAGGATTTCACCCTGCTGCTGTGGAGGTTAGCAGTGCCCAAAACATAGTCTTCGTTGTATGTTCCTAAAATCAGCAGTAGAGACTCTTCTCAGGCCTCATTTGGGTCCATTTCACCTCCTTTCCCTGAAGTTCAAAGTACCCTACCCCCTCAAGTCACTCCCTCCTCAGACCTAATCCTTCATGACTCCCTAGCACAACTTTGCAGAGACAGAAGAGAGGAAGGTGAGGAGGGATCCATTGCTTGGTCAGAGGGGTGAGGATGGGCAGGAGAGGACTCCATCCACTGCTCAGGGCCGCTGTTGGCTGTGTCACCTGGGCCAGGGATTACAGCTGTGCAGGCAAAGCTGTGCCTCAGTGGCCAGGCTCCTCATCCAGCTGCTGGCTGTGGCCGTCCTGGGGCTAGAAGGGAGCTGGCTCCACCTTCAGCACAGCAATGCAGATAAGCAATGGTCAGAGTCATTTTATTCTAACACACTCTAGCTTGCAACTGAGGCATTTCTGGAGCTGGTTTATGGGCTCAGCTCTGTAACTTTGAAAGGTAGTGCAACTAGCGGCGACGTCGTGGACTATCTCCCTCAAATCCCACATTGCATCTCACGTGTATTTTTGCTGAACTCGTGAGAGGTAAGCAATATGTGCTAGATAATCTTGTGGCGCAGGTGGATTTCATAAGTCAGCTAGACGAATGGAAAATTTTAGTGGCAGAGGCAAGATGTGAATTTTATCTTCTGCAAAACAGTTTAGTGCCCCAGCCATTGCTTATTGGTTCCTTCCTTCCTGTAGGGAATGCTCTTCCTGTACCTAGAGGGCAAGAGCAGCAAGGCATTAACTGGAGGGTGTCTGGAGGTGACAGCTGCTCATTTTCCTCTCTCAGGCAGCACTCTGCCTTTTCCTCAGTCATACTTCATGTACTTCTGATGTTCTGCAGCCTGATGCCAGGATTTGCGAACTCATGGGCAGCACAGCCATGCACCTTCACAAAGCAGTGAGTTGGAGTTGTACCTGAAGGAAAAATGGAGTAATTCCTGTCTGCACAAGCTGTCTCTGACTTGTGATTTATGCCTGAAGAAGGTCAGCAATTGTATTTGCAGAGTTCTGTGCTAACCAGAACGGGGAAGGCTTGCCAGGCTCCCTCTATAACAACTGGTTTCATAACTTCTTGAATCCTTTTAACTCCAGGAGTGCTGTTCTGATCTTGATCTGAGGGCACGGAGGTCATTGCCTATGACTTTTACTGACTTAAGTAACCAGAGAGAATCTCTCATCCTGGCTGTACACTTGAATGATTTTTTTCTTTTAGTAGTTTCCTTGACCCCGTGCCCCCCATGACCTGAGCTAACCTTCACTTACCCCTGTGGCCAGAAGCCATTGGCTGTGTTTTCCACTTCATATTTCCCCCACATCTCTGTCTTTATGCTTTGTAGCCTTGGTCCTGGGGGCTGCCCACTTGTGTGCAGTAGGCCAGGAGGTTGGCATTGCCTCCCTGGAGCGTAACGCAGTGCTGCCTTGGCCAGGTGACCCTGAGCTGGCTGCCACCAGACTGCAACCATGAGGCCGTGCTGCCTGGGATGCATGGCACAGCATGGCAGCTTGTCCCAGGGTCTCACAGGCCAGAAGTCTCAGCCTCACTGCCTGTGACACTGGCATCACGCATCAGGGTGAAAGCACTCACAGTGCACTGAGTTTGTGACTTGTACCTGCCTGTTCCTTCTTGCCCTGTCCCTATAGCAGCAGAGGAGGACGGTCTCAGATCAGAAGGAAGATGCTTCCCTAGCAAACTAGCCCATGGACCTTCTGCTGAGGCTGCGGACTGAAATCATTTAGCCTGGCTACATGAGGGCTGGAGGGCATCTGGCCATTAATAGCATTTGCAGCTATATAAGCTGCAGTAACAACAGCAGGGTGATCAAATCTCATCCTTCATGAGGGAATGCTGATTACCCAAGAGGGCTGGGGATTTCCCTCTTGAACAACTACCAGGTACTGACAGGGGCTGATGGAAACCTCAGGCACTGGCTGGGGCTGGGGGCATGGCAGCAGCTGGATGGAGATCTAATCTCCAAACAGAGCAGCCCTGGCCATGCTCCTCCCTGAGGCTGGTGGCTCCCTGGGCTGTTATCTCTGGCTGTGGCTTTCTGCTTTTTTTTTTTTTTTTTTTTTTTTTTTTTTTTTGAAATAGGCTTCAAGTGCATTGTTCTGGCAACATCTCCCCATCACCATGTGCTGTTCCTGCAACCTCCTTTGCTGACTTTCAGCCTAAGCACAGGAAAAGGCACAGCTGAGAAGAGGCCCTTGGGACACAGCCCAGAGCAAGAAACACCTTCACCATATTTCCTCTTCTTACGCTTCTGCTGCCCCTTAACTTCTGACCACATAGCAGGCTTCTAGCATTTCCCAGTGGCATTATAGCAAATGAATAGCTCTGACTTCGTGTTACTCCTTTGCTGAGCTCCTCAAGGTTGCATGGTGGCCACTGATTGGGTTATGAGCAGTAGCTGCTTCTGGGGTAGGAAAATTTCAGTGGGTGACTGGGTTGTCTGTGATGCGAAGGTGACTTTGCCTAGCAATGAGAGTTCAAGCAACCTTAGCCATACTGGATAATGGAGTGAGCTCAGTGCAAAGCCCTTGTCACTGCCGTGAACTTGTCCTCCCTTCTGCCCTGCCATGGTGCCCCTCAGAACATCTCATTGCTCCTCAGGTGCCTCTTGGTGTGAAATCCTACAAATCTTCCCATCCACAGTGCTCAGGCACCAGGCACACCAGCACAGGCAGGGCTGGTGAAGGGGCAGATGTGATGTGGCACCGTGGTTGGTGTGGCTGTGGGTGGCTGGAAGTGTGGGTCCTGCTCCTGGCTGTGGCCACCTTCCCCTCCCCAGGGGATGCCCTGGTGCTTTTGTGGCTGCCAGCCAGCACCACTGGGCAAGCTGGCTTGGCAGAGAGCACTGTGTCTGCTTTCCTCTGGTGTGGTTTTTGGGTGAACCACTGCCCTGAGTCCCTTGTGGCCATGGGGACTTTGATGCTGAGGAGGGGCAGCAAATAGCAGGGGGCCAGCTGCCTCTTCTGGCAAGCTGCAGCTGTATCAGGTCAACAGGGTTGCTTTTCTGGGAGGCATTTCACATGGAAAAATAGCTTTGGAAGACAACAACATGCTTCGGGAAGTGATGGGATCTAAATGCCCAGAACAGAGAAAAGCAGGGGCTGGCTGCTGCATCTGTCTGGCAGACTAATGGCAGCAGAGCCGGGCCCAACATCTTCAGCTATCCACCTGGCTGCAGGACACGCTCTTCCTAAGCCTTTGGTTCCTGCCTCTACATTTTTTTGCTTTTTCCTGTCCTAACCAGAACTGGTTCTGTAGAGGGGCTGGAGCAAAACCATCAAAGCCTGGAGTCCTGGCATTCCTTCTTAGTAATACCTAAGTGTTTGCTGAGGCATTTTGGTTCCTGCCTACTGCTTTCTTCTAGGCATATTCTTGTTGACTTTAAATAGCCATCAAGAAAGTGCTCCAGCAGCCGTGCTGCAGTGCAGTGCTCACAGAGAGCTGAAGGATGAGCTAAGCTTGTTACAGACCACATAGACCACCTTGCTCTAGTGCTCCTGAGACAGAGCAGTGGACACTGTTCTGTAAACTGGAAGAGGGTAGATTTAGGCTAGATATTAGGAAGAAATTCTTTACTGTGGGGTGGTGAGACGCTGGCACAGGTTGCCCAGGAAGGCTGTGGGTGCCCCCTCCCTGGAAGTGCTCAAGGCCAGGCTGGATGGGGCTGAGCAACCTGGTCTGGTGGGAGGTGTCCCTGCCCATGGCAGGGGGTTGGAACTAGATGGTCTTTAAGGTCCCTTCCAACCCAAACCATTCTATGATTTAGCTGCAGGACTCTGCTCTCTGGCTCTCAGGGGGATGCTTGCAAGGTGATGTCTTGAACCCTATGCTGAGAGAAGACCACTGCTGTGCCCTCAAGCAGCAGTTGGCCTCAGCAGGTCTTCTGGCTGCAGGAAGCTGAAGGAGTTCTGCCTCTTTTCCTACTTTCTGTAGCTCCCTCCCTCCTCTTAGCAGGGAAAGCCAGGTTCTTCTCCAAGGATGCCCTATGGAAATCTCCAGGGAAAAGACGATCTTTCAGAGAAGAATTGCAGAACCAGGAACTTTCTCTAAGGGGAGTGTTCATCCTATTATTTTCTGAAATTCATTTCCTACCACGTCAGGGAATTAGTCTGCCAAAGTACAAATTACCCAGCAAGGAAATTGCTACCTCCAGATTAATTTCGTGCTGTTTTGTCTCTTCCATGTTTGGCTGGTGTAAGTTTTGGGTAAATGTTTGTACAACACAGAATGGCCTCCCTTTCTTCTCTTTTCCAAGGGTCAGATAAATGTCAGCTGCTGGCACTTACAGGCTTGTGTAAGCCAGGCTTCTGTGCTTGCTCCGAGGTGGGCTCCATGCCAGTCCTGTGTAGGAGCTCAAGTGCAGACAAGCCCAGGAGTGTCTGTAGTGGACCAGCCCAAAAGGCAGGCTGTGGTGGCCAATATCTTGCTTCCAGCAGGCTCTGTCTCCTGAAAAGAAAAAAAAAAAAAAAAAAAAAGTGTGCCCCTTTCTCCCAGTTGAAATGAGCCTTCAAAGCAGCGAGCACTGAGTTTGACGTCAAGTGCAAAGACTGTTCCAGCTCCGCTGCAAGTGGGACCTCATGTCCAGCTACAGGACATTCGGAAACAGTGGTTTCTGCCTCATTGCTCTGAACGAGGTGGAAGTTCTCACATGTTACTTTTTGTGAAGATGCAGAAATTTCTTCTTCTTTCCCAGTCAATCTCTGAAGCATGAGATAAGCTTAGCTGCATCAATCAGTCAGTTACTCACCCAGACTGACTGAAAAACCTTATGCAGAAGATCAAAATTGATGTTGATATTTATAGTCTTTGACTAAACTCATGACTTCAGATGAGAATCTGGTGGTGGGAAGACCTAGATTAGAAATTTGTGGCTGAACAGCATCTAACAAGGCCCGAATCTAAACCACACACCTAAACCAACATTTGAGTCGGAAGAGCAGGACACCCAAGTTGTTTCTGAGCCTTATCTCTTCGGTTGCATCTCTGACCTTCACATTTTCCATAATCATTGCACTTGCTGTTCATCAATTGTCCCATTGTTTCCCCACGTGGTAGGGGGTCAGGATCAACATCTCTGCTTTCTACTCACCTCTGCCAGACTCTGAAGCACACGGATTCACCAGCAAGTTGCAAGGGTTTTACAACCCTGTTTGTAGGTGCAATAACAGGCCAAGAGCTTAGCGCAGCCTGAGGGGAAATCTGTCACGTGGTCATTTGTGACCTCTTGTACCTGGGGTTGTTTTGGGTTTGCCTTGGTCTCGACAGAGCTGGTCTTAACTATGCCACTTATAAATGCCTCCTTCAAAGCAAACTGATGGGGCATGCTCCTGCTGAAGCCACAACACATCTCCTGTGCTGGTTGGGTGGGCATGGTGAAAATGGGTGTGCTGGTGCTGAAACCTCAGAGGTTCCCCAGCAGTGGGACGTGCTGCTCCCTCAGGCCACGTCCCTGCTACTCCTGCCTGCAGGAGCAGCACAGGGGACTCAGATCGTTCATCTCAGTACTCAGGCTTGCTGCTTAACCTCATACCAAAACCAGATCCTGTCTCAAGTAGATTGGGAGGGGAGGGGATGTCAAACAGTGCTGATCAGAAACTGAAAGCTGATTTCACTTAAACAGTGACATCCTTGTGTGCATCACTGCTAGTGCTTCATGCAGTACAGCTGAACATCCCTTCAGGTGCGGTCTTTGCAGTCATTCATTATTTCCTTAAAGAAAAGAAGATGGAAAGCTTTTATTGTGCAAATAGGTGCATAATCAGAGTAATATTCTTTTGATGGTTAAACTCATTAGGAATCTGTGTATTGTCTGATGATATTTTCTTTGGGACGGCTGGTTTAAAAATTGTTTTTTTGTTTAACTAATGGGATGATCTGGACGATCTACAAAGAGGTTCCCAGTCCAGTGACGATTAATGAAATCTATGAAAAGCATTTTAGAACTATGACAAATCTTTAATATAACAAATTAATAAGAATGAGGAAAGAACTATTGAGGAAGACAAAGGTGATTTCTCTTTTTGTCGGTCTGCTAGCTCCAAGTCATGTAAACAACTCCCGGGCTCTGCTGGACGAGAGTGTTGGAGGTCTCTCTCCAACAGAGAGGGGTCTCTGCAGGAGCCCTGCAAGGGACCAGTTTATTCCAAGAACTGCTGCAGCTTCTTTTTTTAGCCTGTACTCTGACATCTCTTTCTGTTCCCTCTGTACAGGATATGAAAACTGGAGGGAACTGGCTAAAGTTCTGGCAGACACGAACGTCCCAGGTGGGGACCCAAGCCTCCCGTTTTACTCTCCTCAGAAGATGGGGCACCAGGTGAGGACACTTGGGATGTCTCCTAACATTCAGGAGGGCATATTTTCCTTTCTGGTGTTGTCCCCAAGGGACAGCTTTCTCTTCATGCAGAAAAGAGAGCATGCCACAGAGCAAAATATGAGCTGACTCACAGCAGTGCTAGCGTACAATGGCTCCACTGTAGTCAGCTGAGTTATTTTAGATGTACTCAGCTGTGGCAATGGTGTTGGCTGGGTGTGTGGCACAGGAAGGGAGCACTGAGATGGAAGCAGAAATGAAAGGTCAGTAGAGAGGTTGTAGTGCTTCAGTGAAGTACATCTTGTTGCTGTTGCCTGAAGGAAGTGATGGAAGAACTATTGCTTGGATCTTTTGAAGCAAGGATGGGCAAAAACACCCTAGGGTAATGACCAAGTTTTAGCTCTGTGCTAGCAGACATTCTAAAGTGTTGGTATCCTTTCCCCTCAATAGCTCACTGTAGAAATTTGCTGTCAATAAAGCCAAAGAGCATTTCCACCCCACTGTGTCTCCAATGGCCAGCCTCTCCTTTGAAAAAATTATGAGAACTTGCTTTTTTTGTCACATGTTCTTGCAAGCAGACTTGAGTCCTGTTGTGTAGGTGTCAGTGCCTGGTCACATATCAGGTCACTTTGATTTTTTTCTATTTTTATTTCAGAACCAAGAGCATCAAAGAGATGGGAGGAATAAGTCAAATTACGCAGCTGTGAACAACCCTGTCCCATGGATGCCAGAGGTTTGTGCCTTTCTCCAGCGTTTTGCATAAGGAAGCTGTAGTTAGAGACCTGTGAGATTGGAAGGGAATTGGAAGAGATCCTTTGCTTTGGATATGCTTTTGCTTCATTAACAGTCCATTCCCTATCACCCCCTCCTGGCCCAATGACACTTACAGACCCAAGTAATCATCTGGAAAGACAGAAGCGTCCAGATTCCTGATAATTTGGTGTCTTCCCCAGCCATCAAGGCACCGAGCACCTGCCCATAATTCCCTGAGAGCTATCCCCAAAAGGTGAGGTTTATTCAGGACAGGGAGTGCACCGTGCCAAGTATTCAACAAGCAAACACACAACTGTGGCACACTGCAGTGTCATGCCATGCTTGTGCTCTGGCATTTGCTTGTTACCCAACCCCTGCACATTGTACATAGGGGTCTCTCCACTTCACTGACATTTCTGATGAACAGAGACCTTCTCTGGTGACCCTCGTCGGCTGGGGTAAATGTTGCCTTTGTTTCCTTTGTGCCTCATTTATTCTTTCCTCTTCCCTTCCCCTCCCCCTTCCCCTTATCTCATCATTCCTTTTCAGATAAGGGAGCAATGCAGCCTGATGATAACAGAGGGACACCAGCCAGGGGGCATTTGGCTGATGGAGTCAGCTCACTAAATTCCTGGAGGTGATTAGCCACCAGCACCAAACAGAAGGAGCTGCCTCCCAGACAAGTGGCGGCTCATAGAGCCCATGCTCACTTCCAGGGGTTCACTGATGCCAGCTGCCTGGGGTGAAGAGGGATCCACAGGCACAGCTCAGTGTGGAGCTGCCTCCTGCCCATGTAATCACCAGCTGAAATTTTGTCCTGGCCTGGGGATTAGGTTCTCCTGTAACTCTGCCCAAATTAATTACCTGGGGTCTGTGATCCCACTGTGCCCTCCCAGCAGTGTCTCAAGCACTTAATTGCAGCCTGATTCCTGGGGTGAGGGCAGGCAGCTCACCTCCCACAGGTCAGGGAGCTGGGGCTCATTTGAACAGAGGTGTATTTCTCAGAAATGTGAATAATTAACAGGCTTGCAGGGTGTGCTGGCAGCCAGCATGGCCACAGCAGCACAGGTTTCAATTTTCCTCTTTCAGTATCAGATGAAATTGGTGGTTTGAATCTTCAGCCCTGGTTAATGTGGTGGGAAAGTGTGCAGTGTAGGGAATCTCTAAAACTGTTATACTCTCACATGAGGGAAAGCAGAGTTCAATCTCACAAGGTGCCAGTGCACCTACTCCTAGCAGCCATCACCAAGGCAAACCTGCACTGTGGGACAATGCATGCCACCATTTAGTGCTGCCATAGGGGAAGTGTTCAGAAATGCTCCCGGTTAGCCTGAGAAGGTGCACAGTTGCTGCATGAAGCCAGAGCACTTTCCCAGGGCATCCTTCTCCCCGCAGACCTTCCCTAAGAGGAAGCATCCTTTCCTGACAGGACTGAAGGGCAAAGCTATTCCTGCCCACCTCCCTCCCTCACCCACTTGTGCCCATCAGGTGCCAGGGCGGGGAGGGACAGTGGGTCTCTTAATACAACCCCTGGTGTCCAACCCAGTGCTCATTCAGCACAGCCAGTAGGAGGGCTCAGCGGTGAGGCCAGGAGCCCAGCATCACTCCTGAAGCTGCTGTGTCAGCCCTGAAGTGAGGGCTGTCCAGCTCTCACGTCCCTGCACTTGTTACACTTCAGCTGTCCCTTCCCTTCTGCGGTGCTATTTGCTCTGTGCCCCTGATGCTGTGCATGGGAGAGCATCACTCTGTGTGGAGCTCTTGGGGACGTGCCCGTGGTGCACACATGCTGCACCAACAATGCCCTTGGTGCGTGACCCGTGGCCGTTTTGGATCCCAGTTGGGTTCTTGCAGTGCTGCTGTGTTTACAGGGTGGAGATAAGCAACTGGGAGGTGGGGCTGGGAAGGAGAAACCTGAGGGGCAGAAGGAGCCTCTGGATGGGAGTGCACAGACCACATAATACCAGCTCCTGTTTATGGCCTTCTTGGTTTCTATTTGTGCTTCTGGCCAAGTCAGTCTATCCAAAATTTCCAAAGCAGATGTTTTTAAGGGGAGAAGGAAAGTTTAACTTGTTACTTACCAGGTCCTAGCTTTTAAACCCCTTGAAAACTGGGGCCTGGTAGATCCAAGCTGGGAAGTCAAACTCAGAAAGTCTATCCGTGTTTGTCAGGATCTCTGTGCATGAATTGTGAATGATGCTGCCATTTATTGCTGTAATCTGCAACAAAAGCTCCGGGCAGGAGATCATTTTCTGCATCTTTGAGGGGGAACCCAGATACCAAACAGAGGAATTTCTCAGCTGCTTGGGGAGCCATGAGTTGAGCTGGAGGGACAGAGGTGATAGGGTTTCAAACAGCTGCTGCACTGATGACTCTTGGGAGCCTAAAATTAAAGCCTAGCTCAGTTTTCACTCCCAGAGCAGTGCTTTGGGCAGCCAGCACGGATCTGTCGATAACATTCTTCTTTTCCCCTTCAGAGGAAGCAGAGGGTAAAGCAGGCTGCTGTAGCACAGGAGGAAATCTGTTGCTTTAGAAAAGACTCTGAAACTACATGCAAGAAATGTTTGTTATTTACTAGTTAATTATTTCTAATTGCTGTGAGCACAGGAAAGCGAAGTGATCGTGTTAGGTCTGTGCCAGAAACACCTCTATGGTGGCTTTGTAAGGACTTTGGAGGTGGGGATGTTAGGCTGGAAATCTCGGCGCCCATCTCTGACAGCGTTGGCAGAGCAGTTAGTCCAGTGGCGTCTCCCTTTCTTTTAGTAGGTTGCCCGCTGCCTAATTCTGCCAAAAATCTGCAGTGAAGCATTGCATTAGAGCAGGACTGGTCCAATCTTCCTCTGCAAATGAGCAAGTCTAGCCACTCTTTTGGGACTTCCCTCATGCAGGTCTTCTTTGGTGTTTGGCTACCCTGTGCCAAAGCCTGCTTAGCTCTGTTGCAGTCCTGAGACACGGGAGCACCTCCTGGGTCTGCCTTTGCCGGGAAGGGAGCACAGCCCCTGCCTGTCCACAGTGTGGGAGTGTTGTGCCACTCAGGTAGAGATCTGAGGCTGCTATCTGCAGCGTCCAAACAGAAGGAAAAACAGCGTCCCTTGTGGACAACAAGGGATCGACTGCCAGACAACTCGGTTCCTGGCAGTGACTAGCTGTGGGAGCCCAGCTTCTTCACCTCTGCTCATGTTCCACAAGAAACAGCAATTGCCTCAATTTGATTTGGCTGAGAAAACAGTGTAAGACCTTTGGGTGTGAACCTGGATTTGGCCAGGGCGCATGGGACTGCCCAGCAATTATGTTCCAGCTCTGTGTTTGTCAAGCGTGCAGCGATGATTTGTATCGCAGCTCACTGCGGAGCCACAGGTTTCTCTTGGCTACAGCCATTGCCCCAGGCCCTTTGTGATTCCTCTTGGGGAATTCCATCCACTTCATCTCACTGCTTTTCCTCTTGCCTGATGGGCAGAGACTGGGCTGAGAGATGTCAGCAGAGGAGGAAAGGAGAGGACAATGGGGACGATGGGGGCATCCAGACATCAGCCAAGCCCTGGCAGTGCAGACATCATTGAGAGCAGGCTGACAAGAGGCCACTCGAGAGCAGCAGCGGTTGTGAATGTGTTTTGCCTGGCACGCAGAGCTGATTTTCATGTGCGTGACTAAAGCCCACAAGGAGCATTACTGCATAAACGGGTGCCGGGCCAAGTCTGCTCCACGTCCTTCCTTCAAGCCCTGATTTATTACAAAATGAAACCCCAACCTGCTATCCTGGGAAAAATAACTCCGTGAAATTATTTCTCTGCCAGAACTGCACAGAAGGGCTAGGCCCTCCTCCACCATGTTATTGCAGCCCTGCTTGAGACTTCCCCAGCCAAAACTAGGAATTTGCTGCCATCTGTAGACATTTGGGTGCAGTTCAGACATTTCCAAGCTCTGCTCGCCCAGCCTCGACTGGGCTCCTTATATAGGCAAGACAGCTGTGGAAAACCTCCCCAGTCCCAAGACAACCTATTCCTTTCTTCAGCATTTCCCCATCTAAGGTTGCCTGTACAGTGTCCAGCTAATTTATTCTCTGCTTTTTGGATGCCAGCTCTGCAAGGAAGGTTTCAACATCCAGCTCCAGTTGTTGCACGCACAGATCTTGCGCTGTCTGGGAGGCAGCCAGCTCTTCCTTTCTGGATGGCTATGACAAAAGAAAGTCTATTCCTTGAGGAGCGTGGATCTGAAATCCCACAGCAGCCACCAGGCTTTTCCTAGCGAATATATACTGCAGGTCTGCATCAAACACAGAAGGCCTCTCCTTGTGGGGCTGGGGGGGTAGCAGAGACAGCCACCTCTGCGCGCCCTCTTCTGCTGCCTGAACCCCCTCTTCCCTCAGTGTTTCTGTGTCTCTGTGGGCACATGGAGGTCACGCTGTCCATGTGCTGCTGCTCCCCACCCTGCTGAGCCTTCATCTCTCAGAGTGGTCGCCCTTCCTCACTGTTCCGCCTGAGCTCTATGTTGCAGGTAGGCTTTGAGGGATCTGCCATCTCCCCTCCTTATGGTGTCCCCTCTTCTGTGGGTCAGGGAAATAGCCCTGAAATGGTGGAGGAGCCTAAAATACCTTCCTGGAGAGGACCCTACATTCTCCTTGCTGTGTCATTGATAGCTGCTGGCCGTGGCCTTACAGCATCGATCTCTGGTTTAACACCCCCGTGACGGAGCAAAATGAGTGACCCTCAGCCATTTAGCTGAGCTCTCCAGGGCTTTATTGCAGCTCCCTGGTGCTGTTCAGATGTCACCTAGCCCAGCCAAAACCCTCAGCTGGTTAGATGCCACCAAAGCAGCAGCATCTTCCTTCTCTCCAGTGCTGGGGCCATGCCAAGGTTGTCAGCATAAGGGAGGGATGCAGAAGGGACGGGAGGGACACAGCAATTCATGGTGCCCTGCTTCTGCTCCCCAGTTCCAGGGCCAGGCCAACCTGCACGTGTTTGAGGACTGGTGCGGCAGCTCCACTGAGCAGCTCAGGAGGAACCTCCACTTTCCCCTCTACCCCCATGTGAGTAAGACCCCAGCACCCTCTGTCCCACAGTTCCCAGCTCTGCTTCCTAAATGGATCATCCTTGCTCCCTTTGCATCCCTCTCCATCACTTCCTCTTTCATCCCCTCTGGGGGAGTAGGAAGCTTTCACAGGGGTTCGGCAAACCCTGGGGTGGAGGCTCATTCTGCTTGTGCTGGCCTGCCAGACCTTGGGCTCAGCATGAAGGAGCCCTGTGTTTGGTGCTGTTACTCCAGGTGGCTGGCAAGTGTCACATCCTGTTTCCACCCTCTCACCAGCATCCCCCTGCAGCTCTCCCTTCTCCTGAGCAGTCCTTGCTCTAGCTCCTCTCTCAGCTCGCCTGCTCTTTCCCATTGCCTCCATCGCACACTGTGCCACATCCTCACAAAACAAACCTCATCCTTCCCTCTGCCCACCCACTGCAAGGTTTTTGCCACCCACTGCTTCTCTCCCATCTTGTTCCTATCCATCTAATTTTATTTTTTATCCTCCACTTCAGACACGAACTACGCTGAAGAAACTGGCTGTGTCCCCAAAATGGACCAACTATGGTCTCCGGATATTTG
Source organism: Alectura lathami (assembly GCA_013399715.1). NCBI lineage: Eukaryota > Metazoa > Chordata > Aves > Galliformes > Megapodiidae > Alectura > Alectura lathami. Next base: position 256,922 of record VXAV01010314.1, on the reverse strand, counting down.
GCTACCTGCATCCTTTCACCGACGGTGAGGACCCTGGGGCTGCTGTGGGGCTGCTCGCGTCCCCTCTTGGCCATCACGCAGCCAAATGAGCGCAAGTCCCTCACGTAGGCAGTCCAGCTGGCTGTGGCCCTGGTGTGGATAATGCACATCTGCCCCCATTGTAGGGTGGGAAGGAGAAGTACAGAAGAAAACAGTGCAAGATAAAAAACAATGCAGTTGTGAGTGCACGGCCCTGTGATGTGGGTATGAGCTGCCCCTCCCTCACATAGGCCGGACTGTACATGACATTGTTTGTGTTCCTGCTGCTCCTCAGGTGCATGACTGCTGTTTGACACCATCTGACAGCTGTGCCACCCAGCTACGTGCTTCTGCCCAGAGCAGCCTGCTAACCCTTGCCCATCTCTCCTGGTCCTCTGGCCCTCGTCCGCTGTCCCTGTCACCCTGGCCAGAGCAGCCAGACCCAAACACCTCTGTCTCCCTTCATGGCTCCCCATGCACATTCCTCCATCCAAACACAGCTTCTCACACAGAACATTTGCTCTGTGAACAAAATTCGGGGAGGCACAGCATAGACTTCTTAACTTTCCAGATCAGATGTCAGGTGAAGCCAATGCAGGAGAGACAGGGAGCCAGCTGCACCTGTAAGTGATGTTTTGTTTCCAGTCACAGCAGAGTTTGAGAATTCAGAGGGGTTGAAAGGGGTAGGGTTAATATCCAAAGGATGTCTGATATCACGAGGCAAAAAGGCTGAAGACAGCATTTTAGAGGAGCAGACTCCATTCTGTGTACAAGCCCTTACCCCAGAGCCATACTCACTCCCTCCATCTCTTGGCAGGGGAGTTTCAGTTTGCCATTGCTGCGGATGACAATGCTGAGTTCTGGCTGAGTCCAGATGAAAAGATCTCTGGTCTCCAGCTGCTGGCCAGTGTAGGCAAGGTACAGTGCATGCTGCATGGCTTCTTCTGTAAAGGCTGGAATGTTTCTGTGGGGATGGATACCCTCCTCTCTTACATGCTTCCTTGGACTAGCCGGGTTTAATTTCCTGCCAACTACAGGCACCACCACCACAGATGCCAGACAGGTACAATATGACATACCTTAACCTAGTTATACGTCAGCACTGCAGCTGGCAGCCCCAGGTTCATGATTCAAGAGCTTAAATCTGTCCAGAGGCTGTGGATCACATAGATAATCTACCAGGAGGAGCAGCTCAATTTTCCTTCTTCATTGCTCCAGCACAGTAACCAGGGAAGAAATTCATCTCAACTACAGCATTTTCTGTCTCTTCACAGACAGGGAAGGAGTGGACAGCACCAGGGGAGTTTGGAAAATTTCGGAGCCAGCAGTCAAAGGTGGTGAGGTGAGTGAACAGAGCCCCTCCCTTCCAGCCACCTCTGCATATGGCCAGGAAATCACAGGGAAAAGGAAAAGAACCCTGACTTGTTCTGAAGGAATTAGCATTGTGGAGAAAGGAACTGCTCTGGCGGATTGTCAAAGCTGAAGTGACACTTCCACACCTGTGCTAGGTCCTTTGCTTGTTCACTCTAAAAATGCAATGCTGAATTCTTCTTCCCTGGAGGAAGCAGCCGTCAGCAAATATGGTTTACAGCTTTGTGAATTGTACCCCAAGTTTCCTGCCTTGGAACAGGCCAGGTTTCACAGAGCCCAAAATCCAGCAGGTGAGGCTGAAAGGGAGTTATTCAGAATTACCTGAGAAGGGTCTGGAGCTCTGCAGGTGCACAAGGGAGGCCACCTATCTAGCTGTCAGGACCTGGATTCTCTCAGCAGTCCTAACCCTGCTCACCCTGGGAACTGGCTTGTTTCACGTATGCGGTTGCTGTCTACGCTTTGCTGACAAGCTAAGATATGTTCCTTAATGCTGTTGGTGACAGACTTGATGTTCTTCGCAGGTTGTCAGCTGCAGGCAGGTACTACTTTGAGGTGCTGCACAAGCAGGATGACAAAGGAACAGACCACGTGGAAGTAGCAGTGAGTCCATGAAACTGGCTGTGCTGTACGCTGTTTGCAAATGACAGTGGTATTTGTGTTCCCTTGGATCCTGGGAATGAAGTTTGTAATATCTCATGCCCCAGCTCCTCTTTGCATGAGATGTATCATATCCCTTCCAGAGTCCTTACTTATTTCTGTGTGGGGTAACCCTGGCTGTGTTGGGACCATTCTCTCTGTTTGCTTGGGACAGTTCTGCTTTCTCTCTGGTCTGTCTTGCAGCTCTTTGTCCTTTCCTGCTTTGAATGAGTCCAGGGAAATCACAGCTCACTCCCAGTCTTCTAGTGCTAGGTAGACTCTGTCATAGTAAGGAGAAGGAGAAAGCTGTGAGCCCATCTGCTGAAAAAACAACACCTCGTATCTGTTCCTTTTGTTCAGGCATGGTTAAATGCATAAGCACGTTGTTTTAATTTTTCTCTGTTCCAGTGGAGACTGAATGACCCCGATGCGAAGTTCAAAGTCATTGACTCCCAATACCTCTCCCTTTTTGCTAGTAAGTATCTTCACCACAGGTTTCCTCAAGCACCTCCTCATTTTTCTAAAACTTACCATCAGTGTTTTGCAATGAATCACGGTCTGTCCAGGCAACTACCATGTGTACAGATCTTTACAAGGAAGATGTGGAGGCAGGTCAGGAGAGAGACATCTGGACAAGAGCATGTGACTCGTTATTGAATACAAGGGAATGGGAAGTAGGATTGGAACGTTATTTTGGGGAAATTTAGAGTCAATGAGGAAAGACAGAGAAGAGAGTTTGCAAGAGCAAGGGAAACTGCTTGAGGTATGAGAGTATTACAGGATGGAGATTTGCCTGTGCATTGTGCAGAGAGCTAGGGCAGCATGGAGCCCGTAACATGGGAGCAATGGGGCTGCGCTGGCTGCTGGACATGACCAGGGTGAAGGGGCTGCTGGAGCACTCAGCAGATTTCACTCAGGATGCTGGACACAATGGGATACATCTAGTGGTATTAGGCATTGCTGCTTTCTATGATGCCTCCCTCAAGTCTCTTCAAGTTGCTGCTGGATTGCAGCAAGCACGTCAGCCCAGTCCCTCCTCCTGTTTTGTAAACCGTTTTTAGCCTGTATCACTTAAGGAGCTCTTCAGTCCTGCCTTCCCTTATCTAGCTTTGTCAGCATCGCTTTCTGCTGCCAGCATTCTCCCTTTTTGTATCTACCGCTGTTGTCTTCCAACACCTCTGTTTTTTCTTCTGTGCCAACACTTTTGCCTATGGAAGACTCCCTGATGTAATCCAGACATCTGTTTGCGGTATCTTAGATTACAACCTGCTGTTGCATTTCCTGCAACTTGCCATTTGGCCAGGACTATGCCTTCAGTCAGGTCTTCTGTCCCCTTTCCTTTTCCATCAGTTCTTTTCTGCTTCTTACTTGCCTGTAGAAGGGATTTACTCACAGCTCAGAAGATCCCTTTGTGCCTGGCACAGTGCTGCAGTCTCCCATACAGTGTTCCCCTCTTCCACCTCAGCCTTTGGCTGTGTCACACATTATCCCATCCTTCTGGGGTTCCCATGTTGTTCAGGACCCACAAGTTGCTAACAGTAGCCCCAGTACCCCTGGCAGCATATTGTCTTTCCTTCACAGATGTTTACTCATTTCCACTCATTTCAGAGTCAGATTCAGGGAGGCATGAAATCCTCTGGCAGCAGCGCTCAAGAAAATACATAACCAATACCCAGTCTTGAGCTTAGGCTTCCCATTGTTCCTGCCGTACTGTGGGTTTCCATTCCCCTGCTGGAACAGCAGCCTGCTCTGTCACTGAAGGCCTCACTCCAGGGTCTTGCTGGTTTTCCAGCTCAAGAGAAACCTCAGTTTCTCAGATTTCTCCTCCCATTCAACTTGTCTGTCTCTTTTAAAAAGAGTTGTGTCTGGTAATTCCTGCCAGCATGGGGTGTCTGCAGCACACCACTGCTGGCATGTCCTCTCACAAGGCAGCAGGTCGTTCCCTGCCATCGCTCATCGCTCTGTTTATTTGCTTTCAGTGATATTTGTGTTCTGTATCTCCAACTTTCCCAGTCAGAGCCTTTCCTTCCTGCAAGAAGCGATGAAGCTCCTGATCAGCACCATGTGGACACTGCTATGGTGCAATACCATTTGGAAAGGGTTGACTGGGGAAGGGCGCTGCCTGGGAGAAGACAAGGGATGAATTAGCCCTTCCTCCCCCTTCCTTTCTCTCTCTGGTTTCCAGACGAGACGCTGTTAAAGATGGATGAGGTTGGGCACATCCCACAGACGCTGGCCAGCCACAGGACCCGGCCTGCTGACGGCGTGGGTGGAAAGGCACACCCTGCTGACATGTTGAAGCCTGACCCCCGGGACACTCTTTACAAAGGTAAGGCTTGCAAGGGAGTTGAAAGGAGTTGAGGGGGTAGCTGCAGCCTGTCCCAGCATGAACAGAACAGCTGAGAAAGGTTGTCTTCCTATGCCGTGGTTGTCAAAGGCCACCCTTTTATTCTCCAGTGCAGAAGAGGGCTGCAGCATGCAGTATCAGTCACTGTGGGAGACAAAGCACAGAGTAAACCCATCTCCTTTTTCTTGGAGTCGAGCTCATGCGATGTCCCCAAGCATATTTTAGTGTAAGTGCTGTAGAGCAGTGTGAGTAGGTGAGCTGTACAAGATGGCTCGCTTATGTATCTGGTGACATCTGACATGGGTAAGTACAAACCAGGCACAGAAGTAGCTAGGTTGTTGGTGCATCAGTTGCAGCAGGATTCCTCCAGCAACACTTGCCTATGTTTCTTCTTCTCAGTGCCTCTGCTCAGCAAGTCTCGCCTGCGCAGAGCCCTGCCAGACTGCCCGTACAAGCCCAGCTACCTGGTGAATGGGTTCCCTCTGCAGCGCTACCAGGGCCTCCAGTTTGTAAGTTTTGTTCCTTGAGCCAGTTCTTGCCCAGGGGAATGCAAGGAGGAAGGAGGGAGACCCGGTTAACTGTGGGCCTCACCACCTGTCTGAAGCTCCTGGGCAAATGTGGACCATCTGCTGTTCAGGTCTACTGCATCCCAGTACGTGCCAGAGGGTGCCAGCAAGAGAAGGGAGATGGATGCTCCATGCTCGCTGGTCTCACTGGGGTACAAGTGTGTGTGTCCTACAGAGCCCTCAGACCTCAAGCAAAAGCTCTTCTGCCTTCACATGAAGCCTTGTAATGACTAAGGGTTTTATTCTCTGTGGGGTGCACTGTAGTGTGCATGGACCAAGGCGTCTGACAGGTTTCAAACTGGTCTTGCAGTGGGGCCCACATTTGTGGGGCTCACAACATAGCAGGGATTGATCCCTTTCATGGCAGAGCAGACTGGCTGAGGCGTGGCAGAGCCAGCAGGGCTGGGGACGGGTCACCAGCCTGTTTGCCATGCACGGGTGACCCCATACGCTTTCTGGGCTCCTGTGTTTTCCTGCAGCTCCCCAATGGGACTCCCAGCTAGTTCTTGCTGTGTTACAGGTCTTCAACACACAGTTGCAGAGATGGACAGACAGATGCTGAGAGGTGAAAAGTCACATGCGTGCACACATCCTAGCACTCTTCCTTCTGTTTTCCATTTCCATAGCTCCTTCTCACAGCCTGCTACTGGGTGCCTTTGAGAGGCAAATAGTGAGCAGTGCCTGCTCTCTCTAAAAAGGGCTGCTCACCTTGTGACTGTGTCTGGGTCACCTTATGAATGATGTCTAGCACTGATGTGGGTTTTGCTTTATTTTTTCTTCCCAGGTTCATTTATCCTTTGTTTACCCAAATGACTACAGCCGCCTGAGCCATATGGAGAAAGACAACAAATGCTTCTATCAGGAAAACCCTTATTACTTGGAAAGGTAGGATGCTGCAAATGGAGCTTGAGGTGAGGGAGGGAGCTGCATTTGAAGGCTGGAATTAGAGTGGAATTGCATATTCATTTCTTTAGGACTCTCTTAATTTAAAGGTCCCTTAAGTCCTGCAAAATGTTAAAGCAATTATACTTTCTTTCAATGGCCAATGCTCCCTTTAAGTGAAATTATGTTTAGGTCTCAAAGGGAAACTGCTGCTGCTTTTCTTGCTCTATTAACCAGGAAGCTGGGTCAGAGCATATTTGTTCCAGTACATCAGGGAACGTATTTGCCAGCAAACTTTGCATGCCAGCAGCTGGAGCCTCCTGATGGCTGTCACTGTGGAAGCCAAACCATACTCACAGCCAGACAGCTCTCTGGGGGGATGAGAGCATGCCGCTCGCCTTCACCGAGGTCTGGCTCCAGTGATGGCTCTGCGAGGGAACCACCACGTGCATGCTCCCCACTCCACAGGGAAACACTCTATGTGAGGACTCCCCTCCTTTCAGGAGCACTTGTTTGCAGGATAAGGAGAGTCACTTCTGTGAGACAGCTGGAGGCAGCCTCCTTGTGCTCAGGGTCATCTTCCTTCCCACAGGTGTATTATGAGGGCTGGGAAGATGGATTATATTGTAGGTTTGGGAGGGATGGGCTGGGACTGGGGTGCCTCCTGAAGGATGGAGAAGGTAGCAAGTTTTTTGCTTGACAAATCGTTTGTATTGTAACAGCATTTGGCAAGTGAGGGCCCATTTTTTTTTTGGCATCAAGCATGCGTGGAAGGAAACAATCCAAGGAGGGAAGCCCCTCCTAAAAGCTTGAAGCACAGGCATGTGATGGGACAGCACACAGACCCTGGTGGTATGGGAGGAGAGAGAGGGAGATCACTGCCATTACCTGCCTGAGCCACTTTTGCAGCACTTCAGTTTGTGAGTGCTAAGCTGTAAGTGAGCTTTAAGGAGCAGTTTAAGGGAGGCTAAAGGAGCATTTCAGTGTAATTATGTTGGGATTTCCTCCTGTGCACAGGCAGCAGCACTCAAGAAAACTAAGGAAAGCTGATGTCTTTGACAGAATAGAGTAAGATTTGATTGCCTCAAGCTCTGAAAGTTGGTGATGATGGTAGCCTATGACTTTCTGTGAAAGGAGGGACTAGACATGATGGGTAGATGTAATCAGAGTAATTGACCATCTTCTCTGTGGCAGTGGCTAGAATTTATTTGGAGAGGGCAACATAACTTTTATCAAACTGGTGTCCTTCCCTCTGTAGATTTGGGTTCTACAAGTACATGAAAATGGACCAGCCAGAGAAGAGCCTGGACTCTGAAGAAAAGACAGAGCAACCAGGTAGGGGCCCCTAACATCAGAGCCTGAAGGAGCCTTTTGTCTGCCAGCACCAGCTGAAAGAAGCTGTTGACTTTTCATGCCAAGCAAGTCACAGCCCTTCCCTGCTGGAGTGCTGTGTCTGGGAGTAAATTTCTGTCACATTCACTTTTCTTAAGGACAGGCTGGGAGGCCAAGCAGTGGGCTCTAGCGGACAACATGATGACTAGCTATCAGGCCTGCAACTTAGCTGAGGTACAGTTCCAGCAGAAACATGGGCAGAAGTGACAGAGCCAAATGTGCATGGTGTGGCAGCCTGTGCATGCACCTGCCCTCCAAAGCTGTGGGCAGAGCCATAATTGAAGGCTAAGCCAGACAGTTTTGCAGCTAGTAGGTGCTGGGTGCTGGGGTCGGGATGGAAAAGGAAGGTGCCAGAGGTGTAACTCTGATTATTCCTGCAGGCTCTCAGGAGGGGAACCTGGATGACTTGCAATATGGGGAGCAGGATGTGGAGAGCACCAGCCCTCCGGGACGCCCTGGCAAGCAGGAGGGAGAACTGGCAGGCACCGCTCCTGGCACCATGGTGGGCAGTGATCGTGTCTACGAGGACTATTCCCTCCGGGAGCATCGGCGGCTCCTCTCAGTTGGTGACACAGGAGAGGTGCCGCAGAGGAGAAGGATGAAAAGGCCTGGTATTAAAACAACCCTGCTGGCCCCTGCCAACCAAAGCCTCAGTCACGCTGGCCCAGAAAGAAACCTATTGACTCAGAGACCTCACTTAAAAACTGGCATCAAAAACAATTCCAGGAGCCTTCCACAGCATGCCAGGGCCATCCAGGGCAGAGCACCTGCCAAAAAGGCAAACCCTCCTTCTAGGAGCAGGTCTCAAAGGGAGCAGCCTCTCAGCAGCCCCAGGGACTCAGGGGTCAGAATTTCCCAAGGGCTGAGACCTCGAGGAGACCTCAGTGCCACGGTGGATGAGCTGAAGCCAGCAGGCACTGTGCAAGGCAGGAGAGCAGGCCCGGCATCCAGCAAGGCCAGCAGGCGCCCTGTGGGCACTGCCAACCCCAGCAAGGAGCCGCCACGGCTGGCGCAGTGGCTGAACCAAGTGGAGGCCTACGTGGCTGAGCAGAAGATGGTTGGTGGTGGGGACGCGGGCGAGGGAGAGGCACGGGTGGCATCGCTTGCAAAGGGCAAGTCTAGACCTGAGGAGACAGCAGCGGAAGAGGAAGAGGTGGATGGGGAGCCAGAGGAGGAAGATGAGGATGGGTTTGGTTATGCACCAGTGTTTGACCAGCTGGTGAACTGGGAGCAGACCTTCAGTGCAAGCAACCTGGACTTCCATGTGCTCCGCACTGACTGGATCGACCTGAAGTGCAACACATCAGGAAACCTGCTGCTGAAAGAGAGGGAGGCCCTGGAAGTCACACGTGTCTTCCTCAAGAAGCTCAACCAAAGAAATAAAGGGTAAGGCACAGTGTGAAAACCAAGGGGCCATGTCCTGGAGCTGGTATACCAGGCTGCACAGGGAATACCTGCTCTGTGAGCAGCTAGAGTGAATCAGAGGGTAAATTAGATGTGGAGAATAAAACTTCAGGCAAGGATTCTGTGTAAACGAAATGGGCTTTAAACACCTATCTGAGCAGAGAAATGGGAATTGTTGAGCACTGGATCATGTCCAGGGGTGAATATCACCCTTGAACAGCTGGTGGCTGTAAATGTGAAAGATTGGAGGTTTCGGTCCTGCTGGCATCACTGGCCCCTTGCTGGCCTCTTTCTTGCACTGTGTAAGCATTGAGAGCACATAGGAGCATTTTGCCAGCTGAAGATTAGGAAACTCCACTGATGTGAAACAGGACTGGAGGTCCTTGTGCTTGTGGTTTAATGCCTATCGCCTCTCAGTTTGTGAATCCAGCACCATTCAGGACACAGGACCAGAAGGAAGCTGTCAGATATTGTGGATCAGCACACTGACCTCACAAACAACCACGTACCCTAACCTTTACCTGAACAGATGCACATCCATCTTAGAACTTATCCTGATTGCCTTTCTGGCAAACAAACACCTCCTCTGAGCCTCTGTAATCCTCCAACTTTCCTCGACCCTTCTGATGAGCGGGCTTCTATTTCCATGATTTCTATGTCCTTTTCCACCCTGGTTTCAGTTTTGGTTAATTTTCCTGTACGTAAGTGGCCACCAAATGGCTGGATGATTTGTAGAATGATGTTATTAGTTCCCAGTTCCTGGAAGTAGCTCTCATGCTACATCTTAAGATTGTGTTTGTTTTTTTCAGGGTCACATCAGTCACAGTCACAGTGTAACTGATCAGTGCACTCAGGGTTTTCTTAGTATTTTTAACTGATGAGCATCCATTTTGTAGCAGAACTTCTTCTTGTTATCTGAAAGGACGTGATCTGGCATTTCAGCCCATGTTGACCATTCTGAACCATCCCAGTCTTTACTGTATGATTGCTCTGTCTTATTCCATGTTGTCATCTGATAAGTTATCATCAGCTGGTTTCACTAGCCCAAGCATACTTCCTGTGCCAAGATATTTGGAAGAGGTGTTGAATACACTCTCTATTACCAGCCCTACAATCATTCAGACGCATTTGTTATTTTTGGTGTCACCTTTATTTCATTTCCCTTGCCAACTATTTTCTCTTGGCTGAGATCCCAGATCTAATCCCACATGCTTGTGGATTTAGGAAACAGGTGCTAAACTGTCCCATGGGGGGAAGCTGGGGTTAGAAAGAGTTGTGCTAACCCAGGAGGAAAGAGATTGGCAGAGCAAAATGAGCAAAGTGGGGTGAAGGTGGGAGAGGGGCTGGTGAACAGGGGACGTACCCACCCTGTTTGTACCTCCTGCAGGCGGTTCCAGCTGCAACGTATCGTCAATGTGGAGAAACGCCAAGACCGCATGCGAGGGAGCCGCTACCTGCTGGAGCTGGAGCTGCTGGAGCAGGGAGAGCGTCTCGTCCGCTTCTCCGAGTACATCTTTGCACGCAGCTGGCAGGGTGTGGGCGGCGATGAGCAGGAGGAGAGGAACATGAGGAACCTGGCGTGGGGGCGCGGGCGGCACCTGATGGCTGTGGCAAAAGAGCCAGAGCTGTGCTGGCCCCAGGGCTTTTCCTGGAACCACCGCGCTGTGGTTCACTTCGTGGTGCCAGGTAAGGGGGACCTACGTTCCTGGGACCGCAGGGGACAGCATGGCTGGCACTTCCCCTGGGAGCAGACCTGACCCCTGGGCCAGCCTCCGCTGTATCATTAGGGTCACTTCTGATTTCTTTTCTCTCCAAGCTAAGTCTGCTCAGAAATATGACAGGGCTCAAGCCTCTCATGACTTGTAAGTCCAAAGAAAACTGCTGTCACACACTGGGGAAAAACCCACACCAGTTTCTGGGCTTATTGGTGCAAGTTTTCAGCCTGGACCTATTTCAGCATCCCTGCAATGTTAGCAGGGTTTGAGGGGAGGCAGGAAGCCTCGCTTACTGAAAGCCATGCCGTCTTTGAAATCAGTTTTACTTTGATTCTCCCCATCTTGCAATATAACCAGTGAAAAACCAGGCACGGTGGGTGCTGCAGTTCATCTCTGACATGGAAGAGCTGTTCCGAGTCACTAAGGATCCGTACTTCAACGTCATCATCACGGACTACAGCAGCGATGACATGAATGTAGAGAAGGCTCTGAAAAGGTCTAACTTGCGCAGGTGAGAGTGCTGCCTGGTCACATAAAACTACTCACAAGTGTATTCCTGCAAATGCAGCACATCTGCAAATCTCTGTGAATCGTAGAATCATTAAGGTTAGAAAAGACCTCCAAGGTCATCTAGTCCAACTGTCAACACTGTGCATTGACCTTCCACAGCCTCTTGCAGCTGGAAACCCAAAGATGATATTCATCCACACCGTGCGTGTGTACACGCATGTATTGTTGTCATAATGTGCATACACATATGCTGTATGTAATATTGTTATAAAACTGTAAGGCAATGCCTGTTGCAGTCACCCATCCAGATGCATCTCTTTTCTCTTTGCTTTTGTTCAAGTTTGCAAGGGAGGACAGAAAGCAGGACTGCCCTATCTTTGCTGCATATGTGAGCAGACCGTCAGAGCACACTGACACTGAGCTATTGCTGAGCTTGCATGCTCGCACAGCGGCTTTTCTCCTCCTCACAAGGGTGCACAGGGGCAAGAGGCAGCTCCTCAGCACCGCACCTGTGGTGCTCTGCTAGTTTTCTCTCTCGTCAGCATGCATTCACTGAACTTCTCTTTCCTGTCTGCCCCCAGCTATCGGTACTTGAAGCTGACAGGGAATTTTGAGCGTTCTGCTGGGCTGCAGGCAGGGATAGACCTCGTGACGGTAAGCCTGGGGGACTGTGGGGTGTGATAGAAGGGTGTCTGGTATGTGTCTGGCACTGCCTCTTGCCTGTCATACTGAACATGCTGGCTTTTAGGGAAGGGAATAGCTCAACAGAACAGATCAAACATGGATATGTTTCTAGTCCCACTGGAGTAAGGACCTCACCCCTTTCTCCAAGGAGACCAGTTCCTGTGATCCATGAGGTTCTTGGCCCACCTGCTTGGACTATGAATCAGGAGGGAAATCAGGCATAGCTGCTTTATGATATTGGCTCTGCCAGATCATAGTCGTAACATACCTCTCATGGAACAGCCAGCCAATGGCAGTTTAGCCAGCCCCTAAGATTTCAGTTTCCAATCTAGCAATGAATGCCTCTTTAATTCACTCCCATCCCTCTGCCTTACTGTCCCTGAAGAAAGACTAAAAGTCACCTTGTTTTTTTCCAAATTGGTGTGTTTGGTTCCAGGATCCACACAGCATCATCTTCCTTTGCGACCTCCACATCCACTTCCCAGCTGGAATCATTGACTCAATCCGGAAGCACTGTGTGGAAGGCAAGATGGCCTTCGCACCCATGGTCATGAGGCTGCACTGTGGCATGTCCCCGCAGTCACCTGATGGTAAGAGAGGGTGGAGCTTCTTGGGCTCAGACTTCAGGGAATTGGGAAAGGAGGAAGGTGCCTGCAGCCTATAGGTCTGGTGCTCTGTTGGTGTCAAGGTCTGGTGCTTAATGTGATACAAGGGTCAGTGGGTGAGAGCGCGTTAGACGTAGGGTAGAGTCTGACTGTGTCAGGTATTTGGCATTTGAGATCAAAGAGCCAGAAGAGCCCCTTATATGATATTTCTCCTGGTCACTCCTTAGAGCTCTCAATGGACTTGAGTATCTCAGGAAACCCCTCTTTAACTCATTTTCATCCATTTCTCTCTTTTCTTAGACGGCACAACTTGTCCTCTTGAGGGCAGCTGCTAGCCCAGGTGTGTGTAAAAGCAACCCATGTCAGGGGGAGAATAACGACCCAGATCATCTGGGCATAGGATTTCCATTAGACAAAGGTTGTCATCCCGAGGCCCCACAGAAGAAAATTACTTTTAAATAGATTATTATTATTATTTTCATCCAGGCACAGGAACAACCACTTAAAGCTGGGAAAGTGCAGGATATTAGGTGTCATGCTGCCGAACAGGAGATGTGAGGGGCTCTGCTAATACATTCATAGGACAGCTCATGCTCTGTTAAGCCTTTCTGACATCCTGAAGTTTTAAAACAGTTGGCTCTGCCTTGGTGCTGAGTTGGGTCTCTGGTGTCGGCGTTGTCCTGGCACTTACATGCCTGTGCCTCTTCTGTGCTGTCCTCAGGCTACTGGGAGGTGAATGGGTTTGGTCTCCTAGGCATATACAAGTCTGACCTGGACAGGATCGGAGGGATGAACACAAAAGAGTTTCGGGACCGCTGGGGAGGAGAGGACTGGGAACTCCTCGACAGGTAAGTAGTCGTTGTCATCATTCATGCGCTTGGGAGGGAGGGGGAACTAGTGGAGGAACTGGGAGGAACGGTGAGTGGTAGCAGGGATCTTGAGGAGATGGAGGTGGTGAATGCCACCATAAGCTTGGTCAGTGAGGGAGAGTCTTTGAGATGTCTTGACCTCAAGAGTGTGAGTGTGCCCAAAATACATTGCAACAGCCACTAATAAAAGCAGAGAGGAGTTTCTTCCTGGTGTTTTCTAGCCATAGTGCTGGCTGGCCATGGGCAGGCTGCTGGTCACAGAGTCTTCATCTTCTTGAATCAGTGCACAGTGGGCCCAGTTTGAGTCCCTCAGACTTCCCATACCCAGAAGAGCATTTGCCAGAGAGATATTTCGGGATCATGAGGTAGAGTTACAGTATCTGAGAAGTTTATGATGAGGGGGCTCTGAAGTACAAGTCATAGGCCTCAGGGTTTGTAGCTCTAGGTTTTGGGGCCTCTCCTGTCTTTTCTGTCAGCTCACTGAGGAAAAGACTAGCATCTTGAGTTACCTCGTGTGGCCCCCCTGTGCCTGTTCCCAACCAATCCTGCTCTCAAGGGCCTACAAACACTCAGCAAGTATCATTAGATGCCTTCTAATGGGTAGGAGATATCTTGAGCTGTCCTGGGCTCTTGAGCTGGGTTGTGGTCTGTTGAAAACAGGACTGCTTAAAAGAGATCTCCCGTAGCCAAGCTGCCTGGTATCTTTGTCATCAAATTTACCCTTCTTCTTTATGCCAGGATCTTACAGGCTGGGCTGGAAGTGGAGCGTCTCTCCCTGAGAAACTTTTTCCACTGGTTTCACTCAAAGCGGGGCATGTGGAACCGGCGCCCGCTGAAGACATAGCCTTTGGCCCCAAAAATGCCTGTCAGCACCGTCCACCGTCTCACCCTGGTGTGCACTTTATCAAGGCACACAGCCAAGCGCACAGACTCTGCCTCTGCCTCCAGAGCCCTCCGATGGGACAGCACAGCTGAAGAAGGGACAGTCAGGCTAGAGGAGCAGGAGCTTCTCTTGTGAACCATTGTGTCCAAAGCGTGGGATCCGTGTCTTGCTGGGAAGTCAAAGCGTGGGATCCGTGTCTTGCTGAGGGAGCTGTCACCCCGTGAAGGACTTGTATTTCCTGCTGTGCAGTCTGGGGGATGGTACAGCAGGAGAGGTGCCATATTTCCTGTTGAGTCTTGCGTGGTGCAAAACAAACAAAAATTCCAGCTAAGCCCAGAATTGTACATTTACAGGAATGCACCTTCTCTTTCAATACTTGAAGAAAAAGAGGAAAAACAATCAAAAAAACCCTCTCCTTCCCTCCCAAGCCCTTCCCCATCTCTCTGGTTTCCTTGCTTTTGGAGAGGGGACCAAAATATCTTCTCTGAACTGTATTGTGTCCGTATGCCCCTGTGCTGACCTCAAAAAAACATCAGGCTGAGGAGACGCTAATAGGCACTTTAGGCTGCTGGTGCTTAGATGTTTCTCTGTGCTTTGCACTTCAACCATTATGAGAAACTGGGCTTGTTGAGTAAGTTATGGGCTGTGGATGGAGACTGAAGTATACTTCTCAGATAAGAGACATATTTGCCTGCAGCTGAGCAAGGTGGCAGGGGTTGATGTTTCAGCTCCACCTGAATTATTGATCTACTGCCTGAGGGTAGTGGAGGGGTTATACAGAGGCACTTGGAGGGCATCTCAGGAGGAAATTTGCAGCCTTAACTGACAGACATATGTGTTTGTCCTAACAATATCAGGGAAACCCTAGCAGGGAAGAAGTGGCAATATTTTATTAGTTGAAATATTGTGATTTTGTCAGAAAAAAAAGGAGGCAGATTTTTCTGCTCTCTAAATCCTGTACATTTATGCAGCATCTAAACGTTAATTTAATAAGTTATGGCCTCACAGTTAGGTCTTGTCATAGTTTGACTTTTATGTAAAGAGCAGACTTGTTTGCATTGGTTGAAGAATTGGCACAGCTGTTGGTGCTTCATTTCTGGAGCATCTCTGGGAGCTCAGGCCCAGTACGGAGGAGGTGGCCTCAGGCCTTGGCACTTCCACTGGGTGCGAGTAGCCGTGAGGACAGAAGAGGTCTGAGTGAATAAAAGGATGGGCAGACCCATGCTGGCACCGATGAAAGAACTGTGGGACTGTCCACAGCCAGCCTGATGTGAATTCTCAACCCCTAAAACTCCCATTAATGCAAGGCAACATTTTTACCCCTAAAACCATGAATATAAATCTTGACAATCATCTGGTTGCCTCAGTCTGGGTTTTTTAGTGATGGAGGCGGCCGTGTTTAAGGAAATTTCACTGTGCAGTGTGCAGCTATGGTGAGAAGTACGTGAGAGACCACTGTGTCCCTGATTCCATGGAGCCTTTGCCAGAATGTAGACACTGAATATCTAAGAAGAGGCAGCCTAAGCCTTTTGCCTAATGAGGAAGGGCAGTCTTTTTAATGAGGGAAAGTACCTTCCCACGTAGACAGTGGGAATGAAATGCAGAGAACGGCATTATTGTCACTTTGTTGAGGGAGAGCTGGCGTGTTTGGTGGTGACCCTGATGTCAGACACAGGGAAGATGGGTTATTTGTACTGTGTGCTTTCACGTCTGGCTTAGGTGTGATCTACAGTACCTAAAGGCAGCAGCCTGCCTTCATCTACAGGCTGTGGCAAGAACTAGGTGCATCCAGGAGGTAATTCACAGTCATTGGCTTAAATGATAGGAGTACATCCTCTTCTTCACCAGAGAGGATAACCAGCAAAGAGAGGACTAGAAAGTAAGGTACAATCATCGCTCCAGCACTGCCAGCAGAATTTGAGGATTTCGGCCCCATGCTTTAGCTGGCTGGGTGACTGCTCCTTCCGTCATGCGTGTAACCCAGCGCTGCTTACCGCATGGGGACTCCTTGGTGGGCGTGTAAGGAGTTAACTGGGGCTCAGCCCAGTTTCCTAAAGGCCGATGTCCCCACTGTAAAAGTTGCCATCACAACTGTTCTTCTGTTCTTAGCACAATGGGGACTCTTATCTGGCATTGCAGTGGTAAACATGATTAATACTAATTGGCACTAGTTGGCAGCCTCCGTGGTGGAGCTTTTAGAGAGCCCATGGGGACAGGAGCCATCATCCTGCCCACAAGCTCAGAGAGTGCTGTGGGTTGTAAGAAGAGTACAGGCTGCACACTTGCTGGCTTGACAGCCAGC
This sequence comes from Alectura lathami, assembly GCA_013399715.1. NCBI lineage: Eukaryota > Metazoa > Chordata > Aves > Galliformes > Megapodiidae > Alectura > Alectura lathami. Next base: position 240,738 of record VXAV01010314.1, on the reverse strand, counting down.
AGGAAATTGTGCAGAAGAAAAGGCAGGCTTCACCCTTAGGCTACAGCCCCACTTCCTAAACAACCTGCAGCTCTTTCCTCCCCCCAAACTGGAGTTATGACAAACAGCGGGAGTGGGTGGCCCCACAGCAGCACAGTGAGAAGTTGTGGCTATGCAGAGTGGTGCCCAGGCCACCATGGTCCCCAGCGGACTGTCTCCAGTTTGCCCCACCAGTGTCACCTGGCACTCAGTGACACTGCCCAGAGGGCTCGTCCTGGCCATCAGCATGGCTCCCAAAGCGCAAGAGGGAACTTGGTGACACCAGAGCAGGGAAGCTGACTTCCCCCAGCCATCGATCTCATTTCTGTCACTGGGAAGTTTTAGGAAGCTGTGCCTGAATTCATGGTGAGGTTTGCCCAGCATTCCTGGCCTTCATGTGCATCCTGACCACGTCCTGTCCCAAAAGCAGGAGGAAAAGGGTTGCATGTGATTTCCTGTGTATCAGCTGCACGGGCAGGGAGGGAGCTGCTCGGTGGGTCAGTACCTGGTCGGGGTGAACTGCAGGGCTGCCTGCCCACAGGTGCTAGCTCCATCAGCAGGACTTGTTCATTGCCAGCGAGTTGTGGGCCTGAGGTTTGTTTTGTGGTTCAGCCAAGGGAACAAAGGACTGGCTTTTATTCTGAGAAATGCATTGTGTGAAAATGATAATGTGGCTTCTTTGTCATTGTCTTTAATGTTTGCCTGGTATGAGCATCTTGCCTCTTCTCATTGCCTATGACTGTCTGAAGTTGTTTTTTTTATGTACCAATGCCTAGTGTTAAAAATCTAAATTGTACCTTTGACTAACCTGCCTTAAAATGGCTCTGTGCCTTCAAGACAATCCCTGGGCCACCTCTCTGTTAGAACTGGGTGATATACTGGTTCTCCTGCACATTTTACAAATACATTGTCTTCCTAGAAGAGCTCCGTTCTGTCTGTGTGTTTCTTTCCCACTTGCATCACCGCGCAGCAGGGGTTAGAAACCCGATGTCACTCCTCTGGTCTCCTGTAGCTGAGGGTGTAGGCATGACCCAGAGCCAGTTCCCGCTGCCCACGGCAAGCAGGCAGGAGATGCCGTGAGTGGGGTTAGCCAGGAGCAAGGCCTGCTTGAGCCAGGGTGCCCTAGAGAAGGGGATGGCAACAAAACAGCCTCGGCTTCAGTGGTGATGTTGAAGTTCAGGTCTGGTAGTGAATTTCCCCTCGCTGCTTCTTTCCGAGGTGAACCTTTTTTTTTTTTTTCGGGGTGTCTTTTTTTTTTTTTTTTTTTTTTTTTTTTTTTTACATGCAGGCATCAGTTCTAACGGCTTTGCCTCCCTGAAGCAGTGAGTCATGGGATTTTGGATCTGCACACCGGATGTGTAATTTTTTACCTTTACATAAACCCAGCTGGCCAGCAGTGGTTGCAGGCCCTTAGCTGGTGGTTTTCTAGTAGCTGAAATCGGTTTTGCTGCCTCTGCAGTGAAGGCATTTTCTGGAGGAGACCAGAGTAACAGAGGCTTCTCAGACACGTTCACCCCCATTTGCTATTGGTGTCAGCAGAAACTGAGGACCAAGATAGACAGCAAGCTCGTTGTTACTTCAGACCTTTGTCTGGACAAAGTGGAAACAAGTAGTTTGCCTGATGCACTAAACAGATCCGGACTGTGTTCAGCGTTAGTAATTAAAATTCTGTTGCTTTCTGCTCTACTCTTTCTGCACAACTGTTCTTCAGCTGCAAGAAAAAACACTGTGATTGACAGGTACAACCTGGTGCAGGCCTGTAGCCTTGCCCACATGCCATTCACAGTCTTTCCAGAAAAAAAAAAAATTGCAACTTTTGAACAGAATTTTAGTTCTGTAATGTCATATATGGATTGTAAACGGAATCTGCTCATATCTGTTTTTTAATGGGTCAGTCAATCCTAGTATTTCCTGAAGAATAGTATGTGGACATTTTCATGACATTTCTTTCTCAGTGGTAATAAGAATCTACAAAATGAAATAGCTGGATTGGCCGTACAATGAAACGAACATCATTAATAATCAGGAAAGCATCTCATTATTTATATACCAGGCTATTCAAATATAAATTTTAGCATGACTACAGAATCACAAAATTACGATCCAAAATTTTACTCTGAAAAATCATTTATTCAAAGACAATTTTAAGGAAAGATCTTTCTGGTACAAGGGAGTTCCCAACATTGTCAATGTAAAGATTACATATTTAAAAACATTTATGTTAGTGATAACACCTTAAATTATAATGGTAATATATTTATAAAGTAATACGTTATGCATCTGTCATTTCTCATTGTGGCAATCAGCCTAGGGTGTCTCATTATGTGGAATTTTTCTCTCCTACCTTTTCTTAGGCTGCTCAGCCAGCACTCCTGATAGGTCCCTGGCAATGACATCAGAACATAACATCTATTTTCTGTCATTGTAAATTTCCCAATGATGGAAATATCTGATTGTTTTCATAACTATTTCTCATTTAATTTTCTTTTTAAACAACTAGAATAATACTTGAACTCCTTTCAGCTATGTTGACATGCACACAGTTTCCTATCTTCCCGTGAGAATCTTTGTTTTTTCAGTTTGAGAGATCCATTCCTGCATTTGGGAGGTGAGCTAGAAGACAGCATTGCTGTAGATAAAGCAAATTATGCTTAAGACCAAAAAAGCTGGACGCTTTATGTTTGTTTATTCTACAAAGTACATTGTTCACACTTCTCTACAAAATGAGCCAATATTGAATGTGTGAAGCAGGCAGCTAAAATAAGATATGAGATTTAGAGAACTGTGGTTCTGCTGCTGTTTCTGCAGCCTTCTGTAGAGGGCACTGCCAAGTTTGCTCTAGCTTTGAAAAACAATGGAAGTTTTCACCCCTTCAGAACCACACAAGCATTACAGTAAGGGATGGGAATGCCATCAAACATGTATGGTTTTGAAAGTTTGACCCAGTCCTCTGGATTCATTGATGGGATTTGGTCAGAAGAAACATAGGGGAGAGCTTCCCCCACCAGTCGTGCTGCTCAGATCCTGCAGGAAAGAAAAGAAATGCCGGTAAGGTGGCAGCAGGCTCCTCCATGTTGCACAGGCAGAGAGGAGCACCCAGAGCATAGTGGGTCACTTGGCACCATGGCCACACCGTGGGTGGGGACTGCACGTCCTCAGTGTTCCCACCCCTCTAGGACTCAAGACAGGAGTGTTTTATGGAGCCTGGTGGCCTTCACACTGAGACCAAAATACTGCCTCGCTCATCATGTTGTCATCATGTGTGTCTGTCAAGCTCTCTAGCTGGCTGTTGCCCCAGTATATTCAATTTCAGCTATGCTTACACATTGCCAGACGAGTAAGCAAGAGATACGAGCTTTGCTTCTTGACCTAAAGCACTTTTGACCCAAGAGCATGCCATTCCCTCATCTGCCCTGACTTCTGAACCCAAGCATTTGGTTGGACTCCTATTCACAAGAAAATCTCAAGATTTAACTTCTTAAAATGGCCCCCACCAAACCACACTGACCGTTGTGAAGAGCTCTTTCCCCCCCTGCCTCAAAAGCACCTTCCCTTTTTTCTGCTCAGGCAGTGCTTCCATCTTCAGATACCTCCCTGAACACACTATCCCAAACTATCACACTATCTGCCTGAGATCTGCAGTCTTCTGAGAACTGCTTGCTGCTGCTGAACCCCAGCAGCTGGGATGCTTGGTGTTCTTCCTTTACAGACCAAGCAAAGATATCCTCCTTCTCTGAATTTGTTCAGTGGCCCCAGCTGCCCACAGGACATCAGCATGGCTCTGGAAAGCATTTGTGAATTCGTGTAGCATTGCCTTCTGCTTCCCCTCCTTGTAATGGTGTTTTCTGAGGTTGCGAGCCCCTGCAGGGGCTGGCAGTGCTGGGGCTCACCCATTTCTTACCTGACTCCATTGCCCTTTGACCTAGTAAGGTCGAAAATTCCTGGTAGGGTAGAGGCCAGTCTTCTGCACCCCAAAGGCTGTGATGAAAATGTTGATGATGACTGTGATGAAGATGAGAGCTGTGGCAGAATTGTTGAGTATATTCAGGCGGGGCTGTTTTTCCACATCATTCAGGTTCAAACGAGCTGTGTGATTCAGTGCAAACACAAAAAAATGACTTGTGTCTTGACTCCAAGTCCCTCAGCCCTTGCAAGCCTTCTCTGTCTGGCAAATGTCCATGACACCCCTGGACACAGCCACCACAGAGCTGGGAGAATACTCCCAGGGACTTCACAGTGGCAACAGCTTTCCCTAAAACAAGGTAGGAGGACAGAGCAGAGGAAAACAATCTTCTTTTCATGACACATGCCTTTTTTATCCAAGAGGGTCCCATGGCCCTCCAATGGGCCAGCCCTAAACAGCCAAGTTACTGCTGCATACTGTAGTCAGACACATGCCACCAGATCCCCACTGTGTGGCCACGGGACGTGGCTGGGGGACACAGGGGACAAGATTGTTGTTGGCAACATCCTGCTGGGGCTGGAAGGCCAGTTCCTCCTTCACACCCAGATTTCACATATGTGCCAGCAGAGCTAACATGCTCGGCTCCCAGAGCAAGAGGTATCTGGGCACATGAATGGGATCCACCACAGCTGATGGGCACTGTTCAGTTCAGACATGGGAACGCCCTGCTCGTTGGGGCTCTCTGGCCATAAGCCATGCGAATGGCAGCCTCGTGGCTCCCTCCCTCAGATGTGGTCCCTTGTCCTCCTTCTCCTCACAGCTGGCTCAGCCACCACTGCTGCCACCAGGAAAGGCATGTGGGACATGGGAATGAACACGCCTCAGGATTTGCTGTAGCCTCAGATCCTGTGCCCCATCTAAAAAAGCGTGTAGGATGTCCAGGAAAATGTAGCATTCTGCCCACTATTAATACCTGGCATGCATCTGAGGCTGAGATGTATGAACTCCCCCTTCAGATGGAGCACTGAGTAAGCCTTTCTGAGACACTGTTGTTAGCATACTGTCTATATGGCACTAGAAGAACTGTGGGATTGGTTAAATGTCAGGAGAATTTAGGGAATACCTCTGCCTGAATAGTTCTGTCAGGCCCCAGCTTGGGTGAGGTGAAAGCTGCAGCTAAAATGCGATATTTGCAGGAGCTGCATGAAGGGATATGTCTTGTGGCTCTAAGGGACATGGCTTAGTGATGGCACTCGGTAGGTCAGGTGGGTGGTTGGACTTGATGGTCTTGAAGGTCTTTACCAAGCTAGGTGGTTCTATGATTCTGTGATTCTAAGGGGTATGTTGCAGGCTTGGGCAGCAAGATGCCCGAAACCCAATACTTTTCCATCCAACAGGGATTCAGCAGAGGGCAAGTGAAGGAAGAGTTACGCTTAGAGCTGTAGTGCAAAAGGAAAATAAACCATTCCCCACTGAAAGGCAGTAGTGCAGACCTCCCCACACCTTCTGCTGCCTTCAACCTTCCCAGAGCCCTGGCTGCAGCCAAGGGAACGGTTTGGGGCAAGGGGCTTCTCCCTCCCACACCTGTGCCAGCGGCACCTTGCAGGGCTGCATGCGTCTTGGCGGCCACCTTACCGGTGATGATGAGGAGAATCCCAATCACCACCTGGAAGAAGAGGGAGATGCTGATGAGCACGATGAGGGTGGTGTAGTACTGGAAGGAAGTCCCCTGCTCCAGCACAGCTTTGAGCTGCGTCACGTTTGCCATGAACAGTGCCACGTCCAGCATGCTCTCTGCCACGCTCTTCTTCGTGGCGTAGTGGTTGATGTTCATCGGCCCGTTAATGCGGAGGTGAGGGTTCACGCCCTGGTGAGATGAGAGAAACTGCATGACCTGGTACAACTGCTAAGCTGACAGGCCCATCCACGTCAGGTGGGCTGCTGCCTCACCACAGGGTTACCCAGAAAGCCCGGGAAAAAGTTAGAGCTTCATGTTTCAAAACCTGTTGAGAGCACCCAGTTTTCACTCACTGTCACCTCACAGTGGTAATAGGCACAAAACACTTGCAGTGATCAAGAGCTCTGCAAGGTTAGAAAAATAGTGGGTGTTTTTGTGGAAAACAAGCTTGTCCAGCATTACAATAGCACAGATTACCCAGAGCCAGGGATTTTACAAGCAATATTAAATTCTGTTCCTTCAGGGCACAGAAAAGCTTCAAACTTCAGGGGAATTAGAGAGAAATCTTCTCCCTGGGTCGTGTGCTCAAAGGGCTGTCAGTGGCTGGGCTTTGTATCTGCTCTGAACACTTTCAGCTGGCTGCTGTCCTAGACAACATACCAGAGCAGAGGTGACAACCCACATTTTTTGTTTCTGAAACCATGGGAACTATTTCTTCCAAATGTCAGTCACCAAAAGGCTTGGAGACAAGGGGCGGGATTCATCACACCTAACTTCAATCACTCAAACATGTGTCTCGTCAGTGAAGAGAAACAGGTATTGACAAGGGGTGGATCATCTGGTTGCTTTTACCGTCATCACAGGCTGTAGGTCCCAAACACATTGAGTTCCTCTGTTAGCTGTCTTGACCCAAATTACAAAAGGAAAGAGAAAAGGGTACACCTTCACTCACAGTGTCATCAGCTGATTAAAAACCAAACAAACCACCATCAAAGGCAACAATAAGAAAAGGTTTGGACATATCTGCAGCAAGCTGTGATCTTCTTTCTAAATAAGAAAGAAAAACAACTTGTCCATGTGGCAGACAGGCTCCAGTGCTTTGCAATCAGCCTCCTCCCAGGTGTTGGCAATGGCTGGCAGCCTTACCCTCAACACTGGCTGATGGATAACCCTATAAATATTGAGCAAAGTAGGACAGGTGGTTCTGAGGGGTCTCTTTTGTTCAGTAGGGTGGAAGAGGTGTCTCCAGGTGTGTGCTGGCGGTAGGACCATGCCTGCCTCAAATGGTGAGTGCTGCTTTGGTCCTTTTGCATTAGATAAAGCACAGAATGTAAACTTTCCTGCAAAACACAGGAGAAAAATCATGATTAATGTTTTGTGCTGCTGTCTGTGGTCTCCTCTGGACATTGTTAGCTTTTTCTGCCCTGGGCAGGGCTAGCAAACCTGGGAGAGCTTTGTGTGGGCATGACACAGAAATGGGGGTCATGTTTCAGAAGTTGGTTGTAGACAGCCTTTGTGTGAGAGAGATATGCAGCAAAAAGAAAGCAGTAAGGACTGTGTCCAGTCTGAGTTACTGACAAAGTGTGGTTCCCTAAGAAGGGGCCAGCCTGGGGGTAGTAAAGTGCTTTTGGGGATTTTTTTTTTAATTGTTTAAATGTGTAGTTCTTGTCCTTCCTGATGCTAAAGCAACTGTGATTAAGATTCTTTTCTTTTTGCTGTGGAAGTCAGGAGGAGGTATAAGATGCTGGAAGGAGATGAAAGTGGAAGACTGGGAAGCCTATAAGGACTCTAAAGAAGTATGTGCAGTTTCAGGACTTCTTAAACATTATTGCCTGATGCCTAGGGCAGCAAAATAGAGGTATCTTATTTGTGACAAGGAGGCCAGCAAAAGGTCTGATCCTGGGAATGTGTCTTAAAATCCTAAATCTGGGTGCTACCACTTCTCAGCTGGTGTAAAAGCACTTAAGCCTGTCACAGTATAGTGGTACCCATACCCTGTGGTGTCAGGCTTGAGATTTGATCCCTTTTAGTGTGTTTTCCTCATTTCTGAAGTCAGCCTTCTGCCTAGCAATATTACAGTGCTGGGCATTGACAATTTATCTCCTTAGTGAGGAGTTAAGGATGTGAGAACAAGGGCTCTGTACAATCCAGACAAAGCCTTTGTCAAATGAGTGACTGGCACTAGGAGGCTGAGGCATCTGTTCCCAGTTGCTTAGGTGCAGAAAAATACAGCAAATCAGGAGCTCCTTCTGAATACAATCTCTCCCTCCTCTTCAGTTGCAATCTCCTTTACTTACAGTGAGAAATGGGGTAGAGTTGCCTGTTCACCTGAGACAGAGCTCAGGACATGGCAAGAAAAATAGACTGCCTCTCTTGTTTTTTGAGCTGCTTCCATGTGTGCCTATGTCCTGAAGTAGGGCCATCACTGCCTCTGCTTTACCTCAGAGTACAGCTCTGTCACCTGCTGTGCTCCAGAAGATGATGCACAAGCACCTTGGGTTTCCCTGCAGCAGGACTGCCCAGAGAGCTACAGGAGCTCTGTGGGACCGTTCCTCTGGGCAAGCAGAGGGACACGAGACATAGCTGAAGGCTTCTTGATGTGTCCTGTGTCATCAGGTGAGAGCTGATGTCTTCCCAGTCACCTTGAAAGTACACATGCCTGCACACAGCCTGTGGAACCTCACTCTGGCACCAGAGGGCATGCTGGCCCCTACTGCTGCCCAGTGCAGCCTGGCTCACTAAAACCACCTGAAAAATTTCCACTGAAATTAGTTTTCAAGGAAGTTCTTTGCTTTTCAGTGTTTTTTTTTTTTTTTCTTCAAGAAATAACTACTTTACTGTGAAAATTTTTAGTGGACATTCATCTACATATTTTTTTCCAAAGCTTTCAGAGTTGCTGTTACATGGACTTGGGGGACCACATCTTAGAGTTGTTGGACAATTTCTACCAAACCTACAGTTGCTTTTGTATTTTTCTCAAAGGAGAGAGGAAATAGAGAGCAGATCTAATTGCAAACCTGTGGGTTTTGTGACCCTCTCCTCAGAGGAGGACAGGCTAGAAGAGACAGTAGGACAGTGTGGGATTGAGAAGCATGCGAATGTTAATCCTCTTCATGGGAGAGCACTAGCAGAAGAGGATGTCTGAGGAGAAGCTGGGTTTCTGACCATTAGTTCCAAGGGAAATGCTGGAGAATGCCAAAGGAAACAGAGGCATGAATGCAGGCTGTGCACACAGGGGTAGATGCAGAGGTGTGGACTGGGTCTGATAAACAGCCCCACGCAGATAATCACACACATGGTATCAGGGAAAATCCAGGGTGTTTTTCCACAGGATTTGCTAGTTGGCAGCCTTCAAAGTACTCTGTAAACATCCTTTGCCAAAGGTTAAAGCACAAACTCATCCTTCTTTTAAGGTATGAAGGGAGCGTATTTCCCTTTCTACACGCAGAAAGCAAAGAGGTGAAAGGCACTACCCTGTCAGGCAGCGGGGGGAATACAGCATTTCTGGTCATTGCCAACTATATTGCAAACACTGAGACAAAGACTGATTGTCTCCAATTTAGCCTAGCAGCAAACACTCTGGCTGTATTCCACAAGCAAAAGTTAAAGTAAACCCCATGGATGCTGCAGGCAAGATGAGAACTGAGTGTTCAGGGCCATACCCCCTCTTTGGGCTCTGTGGAGGCTGCCAGCTAGTCCAGTTGTTGTGCTTATGGTTTTTTCCCTTTAATATAGCCATCTGTTCTGCTCACTAGGGGTCCTGTCCAAAGCCAAATGGCTGTGTTGCCTTCAATTCATATTAGATGTATCCCAGAAAATAAATCAGATTATTTTCTGATATATCAGGCTCTACCCATGTACAGGGTATGATCAATATCTTTCTCCGAGGTGCTCCTGCGCTTCTGTGACAGGGCATTGCTCAGTGTCACAGGGATCAGTGACATCAGTGGTTTGGATGAGAACTCTTCTACCAAAAGGTAGCTTCCAGGAGCTGAGGGCCAGCACCTCTTCAGAAACAGAAAATTAGGCAAATAGCAAGCACAGATTCTGTATGCTTGCTGAGCACCACTCATGTTCTCTAATCTCACTGAGCTCCTCTCCACTTGCTTTACCAACCTCATGCATCTCATCTCATGCTCACATGCGAGCTTCATGAGCTCTCCTGGACAGAGGTGTCACAATGGTACAGCAGTCACAGCTGTACCAGGAATGTCCTGGACTGCGTCCTCTGCGCTGTGTTGTATTTCCAGCAAATGTCAGGCAAGTTGAAGTCCCTCACAAGAACAAGGGCTAGCGATTGTGTGATTTCTGCCAGCTGCTTGTAGAACGCTTCATTCATCTCTTCATCCTGGTTGGGTGGTCTGTAACAGATTCCCACCAGGAGTTTTCCTTGTTTGACTTCCCCCTGATCCTTACCCATAAGGACTTGACCTTCTAATTACCAGCACCGTGGGTTGCTAGGTGAGGTGCTAATATGTATAAAGGGATGAGTTGGGTGAGCAGTTGGGTGAGCCTGTCAGCAGAGCCTCTCCAGTTTACCCAGCTGAAGCACAGGCCTCATATTCTGTCTTATCAAACTCAGAAACGAGGGCATGGAGGAGTGGGAGGCTAGCAGCAAAACCTGACATGACATGTAGCTAAAGGATTGAAGGTGGGTAGTGATGTCCCCCAGCTGTGGCTGGCAGCAGAGAGGAACAGGGCAAATTATGAGGCAGTGGAGCCCCACAATAACCTCTCCTGGGCCTTGCCCGGTCTGTGCTTCCTGCCCAGCTGCAGCACTTGCAGCCTGCAGAGACCTGCTAGTCCCATCAGGCATGCGTGTCCTGCAGGACCTGCTCTATCTGCATCCTGTTCTGCTCCTACCTTCTCCTTCCATCCTTTTTCTCAATTTTCTTCTCCACTGTTTTCTCACCCTGTGCCTCTCAGCTTGTCTTCCTTTCACGCTTTTTCCAGCTATTAAGCCCTTCTTTTCCTTCACTTGGGTTGCTGCCTCCTTTCCCCCCCCAGCCCTTTCCTCCCTTTGGCACATTGTGCTGCTCTATGGCAAGCTCCTTGAATCTGCCTCATCTTATGCTACAGGGCAGCATAAATTATGTATCACACAAATAACTGTCTTACCAGACCTGTACTAAACTCCCTCGTTAAGTGTATTTATGATACTGAATTGAGGGGATCCAGGAACTGACTGGCAGGCTGCAGAGCTGAACTGGAAGAGAAAATAACTTTTCCAGGTAGCTGGACCGAGTAAAAGGTGGGAAGGGCAATGGCACTGGTGGAGGAGCCTTCACCCATAGCTCAGGAGCAATGTGTAGGTTTGGGTGCACAAGACTTTCTTGGCACCAGCAGCTATGATATGCTGATGCATGATCCCTAATCGCTGAACAGAAGCGATTGGGTGTGGGTGTGTGGCAGCGGGGGGACAGCTCTATGAATGCACATGATAGGATTAGCAAAAATTATTTCCAAAGCCAGGATACAGATGCTGGAGCCTGTTCAAGTTACTTGTATTTAGCACCCAGAGCAGATTTATCCTGGTGTTTGTGGGGAGGGGAGGGGAAAAAAAAAAAAATCAAGTGAAGACTAAAAACAGCTTTACAGGAAGGGAGGGGGGAACAAAAGTAGGTTAGCAGAGAAAATGAGTTTATAAAAAATGGAAGAGCAGCCGGGAGGCACAACAGTAACTACTGCATTGTGCTTACAAAGCTAAACATGTTAAGATGAATAAATCCCCAAACTGGATGGCTTATGGCCCAAAATATTAAGAAAAGCTGGGCCTGATCTCAGTCTGCAGCCAGATCCAAAGAGCAAATATACTTGCATCAATCATTTTAATTCCTAAAGTGAGGTCCTAAATCTGAACTTCTTGCATGTCTAAGGGTGTCTGCATCTGTTGCTGAGGGTCAGGTTGATTTCTAAAACTGGGGGAACATATAGGTGTGTAGGGTCAGACCAAAAGGCCAGCTCCCCTCTGGCTGTGGTTGGTAGCAGATGCCTAAGGTAAAATTCCTAGAGTGGAACAAGCGCATAGCAAGGGTCCCTTGCGGTCTGTTAGCCCAGTGCCTATAGAATAACGAGAGAGCCACCTCTCTCCCTAGAGACCACCTATGTCAGCAACGATCTACTGCAGAAGTGTGATGTGTTCCTGTGTTTGGTATATAATCCACATGGGCTAAATTCAGCATTCAGGTAACCTAATGAAGCTGATGAAATTAAGGAGGTGATTTTTTGTATTTCCAGGGAGCTTTACTTCTTAGTATTTCACAGATAAATCTCAGTAAGCCACTCTGGAGTTCGGGTTCATCTGCAGGTTTTGATGTGTCCCTGGTCACCTTGAGTGCTCAGGGCTCTCCAGAGAAAGGAAGCTGTGACAGTCTGGGTGGAAAGAGGCGAGAATGTGACCGAGGGTTTCAACAGAGGCAGAGCTGATGAAATCATATCTATAAACAGAGCAACTCAGGGGTTTTGATCTCTCCATTATTTATAGGGTTTTTTCATCCACAAAGCATTTTTCTAGTTTCATGTGCTAACTCGCACTATCTCTGTCCTTTGGGTCAGTGTCTCTGTCTCCTATTGCAGCACTCACCAGTATCTCCAAACATACCCTGCTGACTTAGTCTCACCTGGCTGCATGCTAGACTTTCTTCAAAATCTGCCAGGCATAGCTTCATTCTCTGCCAGGAAACTGAACCAATCTCTGAATCTAAAAGGGCTGAACCTGCTGATTTTGTTCAGAATTGTCAATTGGCACACTCAGAGCTATGTGCCAACAGGAGGAAGGAAAAAAAAAATAGACCAATGGTGCTGTTGCCAATCTAAAGTTTCATAAGCCCTTAATCCTAATTGTTTGTATGTGTTGGGTGTCTTAAAATTATCTTTCCTCCCTCCCCTCAACACATGCCAAGCTGGGTATCGAATACAGAAACTACTAGGATAGTCCCTGGGTTACAGGGGCAAATGCTTGTAGTCAGTGACTGGCAGCGAAGTCTGCAGAGCAGCATCCCAAGTCTGCACTAGGCTGCTTGGGAATGTCATGCTTAGAAACAGCATCAGCTGTCTCTGGGAAGATTTTTAAAACACATTAGGGGTGTTCAAACAAATGGCTGTTGCATTTGAACATGAGAAAATGCAAAGTGATGCATGGCTGTGGCTGTTCAGATTCAATTAGTGTTAACGCCCTTCCATTAAGCTCTGGCTTGCAGGGCTGCCTCTTGCTTGGGAACGTGCTGTGCCAAGGGAGGCTGCTGCCTTGCCAGGGCTGGAGCTGTGGGTGACCTGGTGAGTGCACCAGGTGCCATGCCAGGACAGAGCATGGCTGTGTTCTCAGTGGTGTGTTCGGGAGCACTGCTGTGCACCTCAGAGCTCATCCATGGCATCTCTCTGAGCCTGGCTGCAGAACTGTTGTGTTTGTTTGCTTGGGGTTTATCTTTGCTTTGTGTGGGGTCAGTACATAAGGATGTTTTTGTGGTTTGGTTATTGCCCAACTGAGGCTATTGCTCCTGTTCTTTGATTGTGGCAAGCCATTTAGGTACGTTTTAGAGGGTTTCACTGCTGCTGTTGCTAAAATGGGGAGAAATAGGACACTGAGTTTAGGCAGTTTGAAGGGCTGGAGGGATCTGAGCTTGGCTCTATGCTGTTGCATAATTTTTGTTTTGGGTTTTTGGTAAATATGTGGATAAAACAATTTCATTTCTCATATGTTAAGAGCTTTCCAGTACAAGAAAATCCTTCGTCTGTGCACAGTGGCTAGCACAACGGAGCTCTGGTCTCAGTCAGAGGCTATTATCCTAACTCTATCAAAATAAGCAGATAAGGCATACCTAGAAGTTTAACTTAGCTTTGTAATAGGGATGACAGTTAACTTGAGCAGGGAATTTACACATGTGATTATTACCCATAGGTCTGGTGATGCTATGTGAATATAAACCAACAGGAAAATCTATATAGGGTCAGGGTTAATTATGTGCCAGAACCTGTTTTTTGGCCAAGTGTCAGAAACCTGAAGCAAGCACAGCTTTGGGGTAGGATGGCCTCACATCAAAAGGCACCAAAAGCCTCTTGTCTCTGAAACTACATTTATGAGCCCACTAAGCTTTAAAAAAAAAAAAAAAAAAAAAGTGATAAATGTTGATTCTTTAACTGGAGGAATTGCTGGGTGAGATGAAACAAAGTGTCTTTGCAGGATGAATCCATTCCTTCAGACTTGGTTCTTCTCCCAGCAACTTCCCCAGACTCCTTGGTGTGTGTAAACCTGCTGGTTTCCACTCAGCCCCAGCAGAGCCTTCTCTCCACAGCTTGCTCTGTTACTCCCCCTCTTCCCCCTGCATCACTTTGTGGAGTGTACTCTGGGTGCCTTTCCTCTCTTCCAGAGCCTTCCAATGGCCAAGGGAACAACAAGTGGAACAGGGCAAATGGGCAGTCCTTCTTCCACACCATCCCCAAGTGGGAAAGTGTGTCCTAGCCATGCCCTTGTCTTTTGGAGTTTGCAACTTAGTCTCTGTACAATAAACTAGAAGTAACCAAGCCACACTGTTGTGCCATCTGCTATGATTAACATTTCTGGAACTTTGTTCTGGAAAAAAAAAAAAGCCCTGTGCAAGACACAGTTCCCCCTTGTGAGCTCATCTACCTGCAAGAGGAGTGCCCTTGCAGAAAGACAGCAGCACTGGGCTCTGTGGGTTATTCTCTTGGCCCACGTAGGTCCTTGGAGGCAGCAGCTGCAGTAGGCTGGCCCTGGCAGTGAGACAAAGAAGGGGCAGCAGACAGGTAAAAGAGATGGAAAGAGGGCAGTTGAAAATTTTTTCCTGGTGCAGATTTTCACAAACCCATAGTAAGATCTCAAACAATGTTGTGTAGAGGGTCCAGGCCCTGTAATTAAACCCCTGCAGAGGCTCATCTCTTGTTGGGGAGCCGATTTTCCTGGGCATGGCATTATTGCTAGAGGGCTCTGGGAACCAGGGACCTGGGGACACAGCTAACCGGGTCACTGTGGAAGCCAGTCCTTTGTGAGGAACAAAGGAGAGATCCTACACAGCATCCTTATGTAACCCTGGCTTCCCAGGAGGAAAGTCTGAGATCAGAGCTTCCAATATTGTGTTGCTTTATATGGGTTTAACAACTTCAGCCATCTGAGTTGGGCAACCTTGACTATTGTTCCTGTTAATAATTTAATTGAGAGCTGGGCTGAGTCTGTGCCTTAGGATGAACGGTAAAGCCCAGGGAGGAGTTTTAAGGTGGTTATAAAGAGGAAGGTTTTCCTTAGTAACTAGAAATATTAAGTTTGGCTTTCTCTCCTCTTCCTGGAGGAACTTCAAGGGTGGGTCATCCTGTTGTTTGGGTTTATAGCTTGCTAGGTTGATAGAAGGATAGAGTGAGGTTGTTCTTTCTTCTCTTGCCATCCTTCAGTGTAGCTTGATGGTGCTGTAAAAGCTAGCCATACTAAAGCCAGGGCAATGATGTTGGGTGCTGTAAAATGGCCATTGGTATATCAGTGGCACTGCACATAGGTTGTGAATTGCAGCTGGGCAAGCTATCAGAACTGAAACAGCGAGTGGCCAGTAACATCTCCCACTTCTGAAAAAGGGTACTGGGGATTCGCTATCCAACCTCAACTGAATTCATCCAAAGCCAAACAATTAAAGCACTTAGCCATCTCAGCTTCTGTTCGCGATGTTGAATTGAATTATGCTCCACCAGTGCAGCTCTGAAAGCATCTCCGTTAAAGTAAGATCAGATGGAGTGGAGAAACTGAAGTGTCAGGATCTTTATTGTTGGTGGTTTTTTTTTTCATAGTTTTTGTTTTCCCTGATAATTATTAATCACTTGTTCTAGTTGGCAAACTGCATTAAGTAGTTCCTGTTAGACCCCTTGGGTGATCGCCAGGTCAGTGGCACAACAGACACAAACTCAGCATCTTGGATTTCAACCATGGGGTGCTGGAGAAGGCAAGGCAAAGTCATGTTTAAGGGGAAGTCAACTAAAATGAGAATGAGGCAAGAGCTTGATAACATGGATAAAGGCACTCAGGCATTTGGCAGAAAGAGAAACAACCTCTGCTGTTCTTGCCTTTGTCTTGTGAGTTGTTCTGTGCAGGCCTCCAAGACAGGGGAGCGGGTGCAGTGAGGAGGGCTATTGCCCCACTGCCCTCTGTGTCATGGGGCTGCAGATTTTTGTTCTCCTCTGGTGTCTGCTCCCGCTGTGCCCCCATGGCTGCCTTCCTGCTGTGGGTCTTCTTGCTGAGTTCGGATGCTCAGCTTTGAAATCTCTACGTCCCGTTTTACAGCAGGCAGCCCCTGTTCCCTCAGCACGTCTTCCTGAAAGCTAGGGTCTGATTTCAGCGTTTACTGGGAGGATGAGGAGGGTTGCAGGAGAAATGGCCGCAACAGATGAGACCCAAGGTAACCAGCAGGTGGTGCTCAGTCGCAAATGTGAGGGGCTGCTCCACCGCTAAGATGGTAGCAAGAATTTTTGCAGTGCCATCAGTTACCCTCTGCTAGCAATATTTTCCCAGTTGATCATGAAATTAGGTACAACGTTGATTAAAGGGGTTTACATGCTATCCAGGTGGTCCTAGACTAGGAGGTATTGCAAAAGTTCACAATATATTTGGAAACTTCTCTGACCAGCTGCAGTGTAGTGATTGAAGTCTAAGGGCAAAAAGTTCAGAAAGCTGCAATTGTTTGGGCTTCAAATATGCCTCATGTAATTCGCTCAAGGTACGGTGCCATAGGAATCCACACAGCAAAAAAATACGTAGCAACTATAGAGTGCTCTGTCCCTCCTTTTCCATGTACCAATCATCCATCTTAGACTTCATTTTGTGCTTTTTCTTTTGTACTAAAATAATACATAAGAGCCTAGACTGAGCTGTAGCTGGAAGACTGTGCGTAGTGTGTACAACAAAGCCCGGGAGGGGAGCTCTGTAAAACGAGCTACTTCAGCAGCCGGTCATGCATGTAAAACTGGCTCTTATTAAATTTGATTTATTTTTTTTAATGGTTGCTGTAGCCTTTGATTGTTTTCTTTTGAATATCGAATATCAACCACCTGGCACACATTCTCCCAGCAAAATTTCAGGTAAAGTTCTCTCCTGCTTTAACACTACATACTCGGAGTTTCAATAGCGGCCTTGTGAGTCTTAAGTTTCTCTTCCCTGCAGCAGAGAAAGGATGTTGCAGTGGACTTCGGCAAGTATTATGCTTTGGGTTCAGTTCCTCATGCAGCTGTTGCTGTGGCCCTTCAGTTTTAGGTAAAAGCAATACTGAAGATCAGGTTAGAAAGTGTTTTAGGAATAAAACCAGCCCTGACCTTAACTCCCATGCGACACTTGCACAAAATGCAAGCAAGCACAGACTTCGTGCTGCTGTTTCTGTTTCCAAAGCAATGATTCAGAACAATCCTGCTCTGCAGTGAGTGTTCCCATATAGCTGTAAGTGGTGGATGTCTACCGGTCTCAAATCTGGCAAGAACAGGAAGGTAGTGCATTACCTTCTGCCCCAAGACAGACAGCAAAACTCAGATTGAAAGAAAAAGGAAGGGAGCAGTATCTCAAAAGAGACTGTTTAAGTATTCCAGAAAACAGGGTTTTATGCTTCTAAAAGTGATGAGGCCATTCTAGATGATGGACTAGGTGCGTGTTAGCTTTCAGAGGCTACTGAGAAAGCTCACGTGGCTGAAGTTGTGTTTGTGAGAGTGCTCCACAAACAGTGGGCATACGTGGGCTGGAAGATCAGACTGCCCATCCACACCTAGGTAGAGGAGCCAAGGTGCCCTGTGCGGGTTCATCCCGGCATCAGATCTTATTGTTGCTGCCCATCCAGTCCAGCATTCTGTCTCGGGCTCATGGATGCAGTAACTGACTTATAATTCTTGCACTTCAGAATTAATAGTGATCTCTCCTAACCATTAAGCTAAGTGCTGTTCCTTTCAATGAGCCTATCAGGGCTGGAACTTCTGGTATTACCAGTGGGAACTTCTCAGCCACACTGCTTGGCTTGGGCAGCTGGTCCAGGCAACAGGACAGCAAGATGCTGCTCTTAGAAAATTATACTGTCTGAGGTCTTTATTTTTACCTGCCTCCTTTCAAGCAACTAGAAACTCTGAGATTCATTATTCTGATCCACCTAGTGTGCCACAGAAAGTTCTTTGCATGGGAAAAGCCAAAGCAACGCTTAAGCAAATGGCTGCAGGATGGCCTTCTGGCAGCACCCAGCTTCAGAGAAAGACCTGTTAGACACTATCTGCCTGGATGGCCAGCTGTGCTTCTATTGAAAGTCGTGGTGCAGAAAGCTTCCACTGACCTCCCTGGGGGAAGTAGGAACGCACATTCAGGGGGCAGCACAGAGGTGTGGTTTTCTGTCCCACAGCACTGATTAATAGCTCCTGTTGGCTTTGGGGGATTTGGCATGTGCTCAGCTTTTCTGCGAGTCCATTTCTGCAAGGCAGACTGGGTTTATGGAGGCAATCTTCTCTAATATAAGTAATTAATTAAGATGCATTTAATTAGACTGTAGAAATAAGAAAACCAGAGCCCAATTCAATTGTAGCTGTGCTTGCTTTGACAGCCAAAGGGATGCCTTAGAAACAGTTCAATGTGAATAAATCTCGTCAAAGAGATTATTCCCTGTTAAATATCCTTGCTGACAACAGAACTGTGTCATCTGAGGGATGTGTTGCCTCAGTGCACTGCAGTGAGGGAGGGAAATCGGGCAAATATAGAACCGTAACTGTGTCTCTGGATGAACCTGGTAGTTACGAGAAGCTTAGTTAGTGATGTCTAAGATCAGAGCCGCAGCTATGGATGCTCAAAACTGAACAAAATTAGCATCAGTGACAAGCTGAGAGAACTCGACTGCATATCCAGATTTGTCAGAAGTTGCAGAGCTCAGATGCATCATATCTCTATGTGGAAAGTGAGATGAGAAATGCAAATTGTGTCCAGGAAGAACTTCAGGCATGGTCACTGTCTCTGGCTGTGCTATCAGATCTACTCCAGCTGCTGCTATGACACTTGCATTTTTGAATCTGTATTATCTAACCACTGATGTACTCGAGGGTTTGGCAGGTGATTCACGTATGCTGATTCACAGTCCATCTTAGGTGAAGCTTGCAGCAAAAGGTATGGTCTTCAGTGCCATGTACACACGGAGACACGTGAAAATCCATAATCAAATTCTTCCCTGGCACAGTTTTCCCTGTAGCTTGCAGACTTATGATTAGCTCTGCTGCTTGTGAAGTTGGAATCAAGGTTGTGCTCTGGCAATTTACACATCATCAGCTCTCACTTATCTATGGGTGGTTTATTCAGGTTATGGATTAACCGAGTAATCATTTAGCAACACCCTGTTCTCTGCTTCTTCCAGTCCAACTTGGTATGTGGGGCTGCACAGAGTTACGGGCTTGGCTCGGTGCTAATTTATGAATCTCCACAGCATGTTGTCTGCTGAGTTGCTGAGGTTTCTATTCTCCTTTTTACCTTTGATGCTTGCTTTCAGCCTGGACACAGTAATATTCAGCTATGGTAGAACATCAGTTATGACATTTACCTGGAAAATAATAAACTGAGTGTATTGGCAAATAGGGAGTTTTGGTATTTTTTTGGTTTTGTTTTGAATACACCCCTTATTTTCTGGGAAGCTTATCCAGGTCAGAAAGTCCCAGTAACTTCTCCCTTTTCAAGCAGTTACTTTTGGTGCAAGAGCAGTGGAGTGACTCCACAGGAAGAGGAGATGGCCAGCAATAATCATTGCCTGTCAGCCCCAAGTCTCCCAAGACCAAACCCAACGATGTCTCCCAGCAGCTCATACAGTGCCAGCTATGTCAGTGGCTCTGAAATGCCAGCAAAAGCTATACTGGGACACCCTCTCTGCTTTTATAGCCACCAAAATAAGAGCTGCAGACCCCTGAAGAGACAGGAAGATCCACATCTCAAAAGCACTAACTTTGGAACTTGCATTCCTTGTGCACGCAGATTGTCAGAGAAGTGGTGTTACTGCCTGTTCTACTCCCTCAGCTGCTGTGGGTGTGGGAGAACTGCTGCAGGACTTGTGCATGAAGACTTGTGGCCCCAGGCAGGCTCCCAGCACCAATGGGACATGTGATTGATTTTGTGGTAGAATAAGAAGATGCATCCTGAAACCTTATGAGTAAAGAAAGAGTTTTTATTCACTTAAAGAGGCAGGATTCACAGTCCAGGAGCACCTCAGGATGATCTGTTTTCCCAAAGCCAGTTCATGCTATCATTCTGAGAGCTTACCTTCACAGTTCAAAAGTGTATTTACTGATGGGGTAAGCAGGTACACCTCTCTGAAGGGACCAGTTTGGTTAGTCAGCCTGGGTGTTGACCAGAGATGGAAGGAAATCATTAGAAGAAACAGCGCAGTAGGTATGACAATCAGCCACGTGGTTGGTACTAAGCAGCAGAGGCTTTTGTGGAGCCTACGGAATGCAGCGATAACTTCACCTTACTGAACAGGAGGGCATCAAGCTCTGCTTCCCTGCCTGGGAAGTAGGTCAAGAGGAAGTGCACTTTCAATTCATATTCATCTCATAATTATTTCACGTGCTGAAGAACAGCATTTCTGTCAAGGGGAACACGCCTCTGTGTCCATTCTTACGGAAGAACTCAAAGCAACAGCATGCATATTTGACGCTTTCAGCCTCAGTGCGCATAATTACATGTTACCTTCCACATGAGCTCTCTGCTGCTAGTCCTGACCTTGCCAGGCTTCAGATGCACTCCAGACAGCACCAGCAGTGTGAGAGTGCACTGTCTCACACTTGCCAATGTGACTCCTTTCAAAATGTGGTACACTCTCTGTCCTGTTACTAAAGCCAACTGTAATACTTCACTGTCACTGTTAGAGAAGCCAGTGGTCCTGACAGAATTTTGTGTCAGGATGTGCATATTATACAGGAGACCATTACAAATGTCTCCTTTTGTTTCCTAAGTATTCTCTTTTCCCTACTTTAAGAAATATTTACTGACTTCCATACAGAAGAGAGAATAAGTTAAGATGGAAAGGGCCTTTGGAGGCCTTCTGGTCCAAACCTCTGCTCAAAGCCAGGCCAAGTGTGAGTTTTCATCAGGTTGCTCTGGGTCCTATCACTGAAGTATTACCTGGATGAACCATCCAAAACTGTCTGAGCAGCCTATTGTAGTGTGTGATCCCCACCATAGTGGTTTCTTTCTCTTTCATAGAGGTTTTAAAGGTGTGTTTTACAGATGGATATAGAAGGTTAAGTAAGGATAAATCTATTTTAGTCTAGGTAGAGAACAAGTATATAGTCATCCACAGTACCTGCTCTTCTTTTTTCAGAAGAGACTCTTTCCCAGAAGAAAGCGGGGAAGGGGGGGGGGTCCAACTTATATTTGATGTAAATTTTCCCATGATTTGAAGGAGCAGGTAAAGCAGCAAAAGAAAAGAAATAATAACGCCAAACAGCGGTGTCTTGCAGAGAATGATGACAACGTGATGGCTCTAATTTAGCATTCAACTATGGAAAAACATCAACATATATTCCTGGGCACTGGAAA
>VXAV01010314.1:182514-219123 GCA_013399715.1 Alectura lathami | reverse complement strand
ATGCTCTCAAGATAACTGTGTTGACTCCAGTGGAGATAGGACACTGTGGGTCTAATAATTTAAGAAATGCAGAAACTTCTGAATCTTTCCTCTCCAAGATTATAAATGTAAAATTGAGCTAACACAAGGTGGCTGTTTTGGTGGAAAAGAATCCTTTTTATTCCTGCAATGGGATTATTTCCTCTCCAAAGTAACATATAAAATAGAATATTCAGCCCTTGCAGCAGTTCTATTGTCTGAAGTAACATAATTGCAGACCTGCCTGGGATGAATCAGTCTTTTCCAAAGAATGAAGGTCGTCATTCTCCTTCTGACACATCCTTGCTCTTTGCATACACCAAAGCCCTAATTTTGCCCTCCACATATACTTAAATATTTCCTGCTGACAGCCATTCATGCCTATTTCAAGTTTTAGTCTATTTACTTCATAAACAGCAGTGCTAAAATCAAGAAGCTACAATGTTGTAGCAAAATTTGTAGAATGCTTATTAGAATACTTTTCAATACTTTTACCCACTTTTCAATACTTTTACCCACTCTCCTCCAGCTATTGCACTAGGTTTAATTTAAGAAAAGAACAGAAATGCTATCTAGGAGCTCTGTGTATCTCTATATATGTTCGTATAGATACACCTCTTGTTTTATATTATCATACTTATCCACAAACAAAGAAAATACCAAGAACTCCCTAGATAAAGCTGGTAGGCTTTATATACATAACACGTCTTAGCTAAATCAATTTTCAGTTGTAAACAAGACCCTGATCTCATAATCAGTCCTGGCAGGCTTCTACTGTATCGTCAGGATCTCTTGCTCCTTCCCTATAGCTCTCAAACAGCAGTACTTAACAGGAAGGAACAGTATCAAGTAGCCAAGTTCATTTATCTGTTCTTAGTTTTCTGCATATGCTACACATTGTGTTCTTCACTACTGCATTCAGAAAGAAAAAACACCTGTCAAACTGATGTCTCATACCTTAGTGTTTTCCCCTAGGATTCACTAAGAGCGCAATCTAACCATCATTACTGCTAATAAAGCACAAGATCCTAAAAGGTTTAATATGGTTAAGTACTTGGTATTTTATGGTGCCTTTGAACTTCTAGTCTTTGTAACCTAGTTTTCCCTACAGCTTTTCATTTCTCCAGTGATAATACCTAACACATTTCCAATAATTTTCAAGCTGAGTAGTGCTGGTTAATTCCTAGAAAAGAGAGTGCCACAGGAAGCCTGGCAACTCCTGCTAGTGGCTAAGAACTTAGACTAAATTAGAACAAGACTTGAACTCCAGTCCTAGCACATTCTGAAGGGATATTGAGAATACTCTTTTTTTTTTTTTTTTCTCATTGAGATGTTTTCCATCATCCTTAGAATTCAAACCTGCCCAATTTCTAGCAAGGGTACAAGATTTACTTCCTGTTCTGTTTACTACTTCCCTGTATAGTCATGTTTTCAGTGTTGCTAAATTGTTTATTTCCCTAAAAAAAACTAGGAAAATGAATAAAAGTGGGAAAACAAACTTGGACAGATCTGAACAATGAATGAAAACTCGAAATTATTCTTGGAAGCTTTACTGGATGACTTAAAACCACAATTTCATAATCGTGAATAAGGACTGCTTTGCTTAGAGGGACATCCTTACATCGCGAGGAAGCAAAAGCAGCAGTTAAAACGATATCAAATAAACAAGGGTGAGAAGAAAGAGGAAGGAGGAGGCAATTATGTAAATTAGAGACTGCGGAAATTTGAAGAGGGGACAGAGTCTTCAGCAGGAGCAAAAGAAACCTCTATCTCCCAGCCTAAGGACAGTAAGGCACTTCAAAGGATGACAGGAATAAAATAATTCCCAACAATAGCATAGCCTGCTTGCTAGCAGAAGATGGTGAAAGTCTTAACAGCACAGGAAAGGCAGAAATATTCAATAGTTCTCTTTTGTGCTCAGAAGGAAGCCAGCTGATGTAATCATGCCTCATGGGAATGCAGAAGTACTTTCCAGCCCTCCCAAGTTACCAAGAAAGACGTTAAGCAGTGATCACAAAGAATGAAAAAATAAAACCCTGCATGCCTAGATAGCACCAGTTATGCAAAAGAGAGCCATGTGGGATGAGTCATCTCTTGCTAGCTTGTCATAAGCCTTTGTTCAACGAGGAAGACTGGGTACAGAGGAGCGTTAACTTGAAGGCAAGGCAAGATGACCTGGGTAACTGTGGCCCAGCCTGTTTGACAGCAGAGGGAAGTGATGCAAAAGTTTGATATGGATTTCAGCTACTAGAGAAGGAAAAGGGGTATGCCATATTATGCTGAGTATAATGTAAGGTTTATTTTATTGGTCTTTTTTAAATTCATAAAATATTCAAAAAAACATCCATTGCTCTACATGCTATCCTGCTTGAGCAGAGTTATTGTCTTTAACAGCCCTTTATCAGCTCCAGTGGCATGCTCTGGACGGTGGGATTTGTTGGTGCTGTGGCTGGATTTGGTGCGGATGTTGGGTGTTAGAGCTGGAACCGTGCAGGCCTACCAACCTGCTGACTGCTGCTGTGAGAGTTCAATTTTTTTGTTTGTGTTGTTTCTTGAGAGCAAAGCTGACTAAAAACAGATGTTACAAAAGATGCTTACCAGCCTGCAGAACAGAATATGTGAGAGGTATTCTATGATGGAAGGCATGTGGGCCATGTTGCTATGTATGTGGCTAAGGGAGTTTGTAAGAACAAATATTTTTTAACAAAATATTGATTTTTGTTTGTAGGTATAGCGAAAGCAAGAGGAGATCATATCAACGTTGTGTGTCACAAGGTGAAACCAGCCTCATTTGATCCAATATGTGTATCTTGATTCTAATCAGTGTGGTCGCTTGCCAGGTAGTTTTGTCAGGGAAGTTTGCATTGATTTGACACAAAATAGCAGGTAAAGGTAACCATAATCACTTTCTTATCTGCTCATTTTATTAATGGATAGGTACAATACAAGAGAAGAACTGTTTACGATCATTAGGAACTGTACAACTGAAGGGAAGTGATTCTGAAGTGGATTTAAGGATCCTAATGGAAACAGAGCTGAATATGAGCTCGATGTAGAACATGACAGTTCCACAGAGATGACAGGAGCAAGGCTGTGTTCCTAAGATTCATTAGTTTAATTCTGGAATAACTTGAGAAACAAGCTGCATTGTAGCTGAGAAATCCAGAAAATCTGGAGAGTGCAAAGAGCCATGTAAATTATGAAAATACTAAAAAATGCCTTCCAATGGGAAACTGAAAGAGATCCAGCCGATCTCTTTAAAAATAGACTTGATGCAGAATTAATAAGCAGCAGAGTCTGCCCTAAAGCAACCCTGTATTATTGCTGGAGAAAGCATATCAAAAACCTAAAGCAGGAAGCTGAACCTAGGTAAGTTTAAAATAGAAATGAGGACAGTGAGATAACTTGCCAAGCGAGGGGGTAAATTCTGCACCTCTTGAAACCTTCATATCAAGATGTGACACTTTCTATGCTCTAGTCAAACACCAGCTACTGTAGTTCTGTGTAGAAAAAGCAAAAGTGATACAGCATCAGCCTTACACAGAAGGAGGCAATGAATAATTTAATGATCCCTAAGGACTCATGCCTGTTACTCTTCTCGAACTTTTGAAATGTACTGCTGTGCACTGGCAAATGTCAGTCAGCTTCAGTGCTAAGGCAGCAGCTCTTCTGTCAATCTGTTACCATGGGGTATATTTAGGCTTAGTCAATTACTTCATTTAACCAAGTAATCTGTACAACAAGCTCTGTCCAAACATCTCTGTGGGATCTGGTTATTGATGTTAAAAAGTGAGAGTTTAAGAGATTCCAAAACCAGGGGTGCTTGTGAGGACCTTGCCATGTGATGATGGTAAACTACATTTACGTTAGTACCGGATTCTTTAAAAAAAAAAAAAAAAAAAAAAAAAAAAAAAAAAAAAAAGAGGAAGGTGTATTTTCCCTGAAGTGACTTCAACCCACTGCTTTTGCATAGCTTACTGCCAGAGAACACCACACATTCTAAATGTTCTCCAGCATATTTATATCTTTTATTATCTTCCTCTCGGTGAATTGTCTAGAATGACTTGAAGACACTGCAGAGCAAAACAGACAGTGAAGGCAGTGCATCATTCAGACCTGGCTGCGTCTCGGCATCAAAAGTTCATTTCATTAAATTGATTCACCTAGCTTTGATGAAATCCCAGATGCATAGATGGGGGCTCAGTAGGATTATGCAAAGCTTAATGTCCCTTGAGAAAGGTGGTGGAACTGTACTAATAGTTCTGCAGTTGCACAACAAGCTGGCTGGGTTTTGAACCACACGGAGGATCTTCCCGTTTTTTTTTCCCTGTAATGGTTGCATTGGCATCATGCAACCATGGAACAGCACCTGAAGATGTTGCTGTGTCCAGCTCTTGGCCTCAGCTTTGTGACCTTCTGCAGGATCTTTCAATCATATCAATAACCAGGAGCACGGGACTGCAGCATGTGTAGCTCCACGAGCATAGTAACTTCTTGATAATTTGAAGATAGCGATGAATTATGAAGATCCGAATAATGACTGAAGATTCCATGGAATACCATTATATGCCATGGGACATCTTTATTTGGGGGGCAGACATGAGCAAGTAAAATCCGTTTGGCTGCTGTGCCGCAGCTAATCCTGGCCTGCCAAACTGTAGACTACAAACATCTACAGAGATATCTGCAAATTTGGAAGTACATAAAAAGACAACAGTCAGAGACATGGCTACTCTCTGACTTGAATTCTGAACCACAACACTCCTCTGCATCACTCTTCTACACCAAAACTGTACAAAGCAAGGCATGAATTGGTTAACCTTCTGAGAACAGACTAGAAAGAGGTTGATTCTTGGTGTATGCTGGAACAGCAGGAGCACTAGCTGGTTTCAGCTGGTAAATTTCCAACTCTTTCTGAGGTTTGCCTGTAACAGCCTCAATTACCTGCCCCAACAACCATAATTGACTCTCCTGCAGTGTAGTTAAGATTGTTGTATTCAGCTGGAGAAAACTTGAATCTCAACCAATAGTTTTGTATAATCAATAAATGTATGGCAGATAACGGACTGCTTTCTGCCCATCCTCCCTATTTCCAAGGTCAGGAAAAGGAAACCTACTTAATGCAGAAAATCTCAGTTCTCTATGCCACGCTCAAACCTGAACCCTCACATTTTATTAATCAGTGCACTATAAGTATGAAGTGTTTGTTCAAGATGTCTTGCTACAGAGTTTGGAATTTGCTCTGTATTTACTAAGACCACACACTCTGGGTTTTACAGCACTAGGATTACCAAATCCAGTGAGTATAGATAACAGCTGTGATAGCCAATGCTGACACAGAAATCTTAACTCCAGACCATCCAGAGCTGAGTGTGCAGGTCCCTGCAGCCTCAGCTGAGGAGCCAAACTTTTCAGCAGAAAGCTGTAACTGATCCAGATCCTGTGAGGCACAGGCCCAGCGGAGAGTACGTAACGTGCACTGATTACTTGGTTACATTCAGTTTATTTTGTTCTGATCTGGAATGATGGTAAGCATTTCAAAATTATCTGGGAAAGAGAAAAGTCTGAGGGGAAAAAAAACTGACTTTGAAATATCTATATAATGTTGAGAGAATGTTTTAACTAATCTCAACCATATTTTAAATATTTTGTAGCATAAAATACCAGGACAATCAAATCCAAAATAGATAGCCATTTCAAAGTGAAAAGATTAAATGCTTCATTCTGAAACACTTAGTGGAAAATTTACACATATTCTAGTTGAATCAACACAACTTTCAAAATATTTAGTAGAACTGTCTTTTTTTTTCCAATGGAAAATGATCCCACACCAAGATTTTTTTTCTAAAAATTCTGGACAAGCTGTTATATTGCTCTGAGTAAATGTTAACAAAGCTTGTTCAATATTTCATCATCAGTTCTTTCAGAACACTGAGTTGCTTGGGAAAAACAAAACCAAACCAAAAACAAAAACACCAAACCCTTTCCTGTGAAATATGCGTATGTCATTGTTGAGTCAAACCAGCAATAGAAGCACCAGCACATATTTGGAAAGATGGATGGCCTTTGTTTCTAGAGTATTCTTCATTCCAAAACAGACTGTGAAATTGGTCCAGACTAAATTTTGGAACCCAGAGAGGGAGAAATAACTGCCCATTATGATTTGCTTTGTAATGAACCCAGATTGTGCACGTGGATGTGTAGCCCCGTCTGGTACTGTTAATGCTCAGTGATTCACAGATGGTAACCAAAAGAAAATGGAGAGTCACTGTTTGAATAGAAGCCCAAGAGAATACTCATTAAGTTTAGATCACTACTCTACAATGTGGTTCAAAAAACATAGTTCAGCAGTTGGAAACATGTTGTAAATTGTTTATGTTTTTTCTATTTTTTTTTTTCATTTTGGCAAATGTATCAATAGGAAAAAGGCTTACTGGCTGATTGCATAAAGACATTGAATGCATGCCACAGCTGAATAGTACCATATATAGTTGATGCTGGTTCCAGAAGAAACCTTGATTGGTGCTCAGCTATCAAATTTCACTCTGGCAAAAGCTCAAGTGGTTAGTATCTTACAGTATGTGGTCAAATGATGTCAGCCTCTGTGGACCATCTGGGCCTGCACAATGAAGAATTGAGGGTTTGCTATCAAAAATACCCTGTCCCTGTGAACAGTCAGGTCACTGGAATGTTAGCAGAGTCACTGCAGTGGGTGAGAGCTTTTCCAGCTAGGGGAAGAGATGGCTGCTACTGCTACAGACATCATAAATGAGCTTGCACTTTTACAACTGCATTTGCTCCCTTGGAGTGCATCTAGAAATGGAGAGGAAAGCAGAGAAAGCACTTCTTACATCAGCTGTATATTTGACAGTTAAATGAGCAAGCAGCCCTGGACTACCTGGTGTTTCTGGAAAGGCTGCAAGCCTGTACTCTCTGGAACATGTCCTTCAACTGACTGAAACTCCGACAGCACTGCGCTGTGGAAATGAAATCTCCGTATGAAAGAAATGATTGCAGCTACATGGAAAATGCACAGAAAGGACCTTTCTGGCATTTTTTTCTTTTCCTTTGGGAATTCAAGGTCCCTTAGAAAGAAAGCAGTAAGACCATAATGAAATCTAGTAGTAGAGTCCAGTACAAATTGTGTTTATTCCATTCTTTTCTTTCCATTCCAAAGATCCCAAAAGGTTTCTGTCACTGCAGCATGGGGCTAAGCAAGTGCCTTGCACAGGTTTTTGAAAGTCCATGAGTAGGAGTAGATACTGCCCCACCACCATTTTCCCACCATCATGTCTACATACCACGACCATCTTCAGAGTGAGTTCTCAGCCAACCCCCAATCACATCTTGACTCTGAGGAACCAGAGCGGACTGTTCAGCATGAACATTGCACATTGCAGATGTTGCAGACAGTGATTTAACTATCTGCCTGCTGCATCCCGTCATCAAATTCAACAGGAAGGGGGTCGTGTGGTTCCTTGTGGAATGCCACACCATGGGGACAGGTTGCATGTGCCTCATTTACCTGTGCCTGCCCCTACTCTTGCTGTGCTCCTGTGCGCGTGTTGCCTTCTGCCAGTGCCTGCAGGGTTATCATTCATCTCCTCTTACTCATATCCTTGTCCATGATACTGTGTATTGTTGAAAACTCTGATTTAGTCCAGTATGTGATCTTTTGATTTTTTTTAATTATTATTTTTTGTTTTTAATTCAATTCTGCAGCTGCACAGTGATTACCAAGTGCTGGTAGCAAACAGGATTGAAGAAACTGAAAGTTTTGGAAGAAAAGTCAAAGCTATTTATGTGACAGAATCAGAGTGGACATCACATTTTGTTATTCAAAACTGCTAGGTTCAAACGAATTGGGAAAATCAAAAAATCTGTACACAGTACTGAAGATGATGTTAACCGCATCTTTCTTCACAATCTGTGATCAGAAGAAATGTTGCCTCAATCAAAGAGTCACCACTGTGTGATCCCAGCCACTCAGAAGCACTGTCAGTATAGGAGAAATTCAAGCTAAAGATCACAACAACAAATAGTGTCAAGTGGCGAATCTGCTTTGTACCACAGGAGCAGAGTCCTCCTTTCACAAAGTGGTGGCTGGTTTTGAAGAGTTCCAGATGTCCTCCACGTTATAGCTGGAGGTATTAAGCATAAATCTTGTCTTTCTTTCCAGCCTCTGTGGGTTTGGCTGAATCTGCTAGTGTCCTTGCTGTTTCACACTTCAGATATTTAGAACTGCTTCTCATGCTGAGAGAAGTTTTAAATCAGCACTTTAAAACCCTAAAAGAAGAGAAGTTAATACCCAGGCTGTTAGCAAGCCACAGGTATTGTGTATAACTAAATCAGAGCCTGGAGTGTGAATTTTGCAGGAGTTACAAAGTGATGATTAATCCTTAAATGAGGATTGCTCTGCCATTCTTTAAACTCGGAGATCGCTCTCGTTGTCAGCAGAGGAAAGAGCTCTGCTAAATTACTTTTGCTGAATCTTACTGGCAGATATTCTGGCTAGCGAAGACAAAAACTGTTGTGTTATTAATGTGTCAAAATTAATTATGCCAGCATAACTGGTTATCGTTGGCACGAGTACAGAGCTGGAGGGACCAGCCGTGGTGCTGCCCTGTTTGTTTCCATGGCAGGCAGTTATGAAAGAACTACAGATCTGGACTTGCATAACTCAAAAGCGGTTCTGAGCAAATTTCCAGGTTAAGAGTAACAGAAATTTTCCTTTCTCAAAAGCTATAATTTAGGACCCAGAAGGAATCTGACCCACTTGCAGGGGGGTAAAGAACAAAAAAGTACAGTTTAAAGAGCTGTGATTGATGTCATATTGAATAACGGGTTTTCACAAACCACTCTGGAAAATTCACTTGATGTGCACTTAATCTCGTACAAGGTGGCAAGAGCAATCGAGGCATGGCAACCGTCTAATAGCTTTAGCTTGGACTTTTCTGGCCATGCCTTCTATAAGTGCGGCTCAACGTGCAAGCAAAATGGGGAGTAGCCCGTGTGAGACTGCAAAAAACTATTAACTGGGGTATGTTGATGTAACTACGTGCTGCTTTAGATAGCTTTAATTGGAATTGGGGCTTGGTCAAGCTCTGCAGTCAGCTTGGGAACTGTGATTGCTTGTAAGTGCTGCTTCTAACTTGTACAAGGTAAATAATATCTCAGATATTGAGGCAGCTTTTCAACTTCCCAGGAATGGAAAGTGCCCCTCTCAATAATCCCATGGATGCAAGGCTGCAGAAGCTTCATTAGAAAATAGAGAGCAACAGCAACCATCTTTGGTCCATGAGAATACCAGCAAAATAGTCAGTAAGGTTTTGTGACTCCTAACCACAAAGAAACTTTTTTCAAAACTGACTGCAGACCTAAATGCAGTCGGGTAGCTGAAGCACATTTAAACAGTGTGCCAAGCAGTGTGCTCTTTGTGTGTGCCAGATGTAAGCAAGCTGTGATTTATGTGTGCAAATGCCTCTGTGCATACGTGCATGCTAGCTCAGCCGGAATTTAACACGAGCACTTTTGAAAGCTTGAATTCTGAGTTTTACTTTCAACGTTGTTTGTTCTTTCGTACTGAAACAGGCTCTGCTTCCGAAAGGACAGAGTGGAACTCAAAATGAAACTGTGGAGATAAAAGTTTTAGCTCAGTAACAACTGGAGGTGAGTGCTAGTGAGTCATCTGCTAGGTTTTGAGGGCAGATCGCTGAGAAATTCCAAACCATTCTTTTAACACCACAAAAATCTTTCTAATCTCCTACAGTAACCATGGGGTTGTTCAAAACCGAAATCTGGAAAGCTGAGAACAGTTTACTTTTTCAGAATTTAGCTTCCAACTACAGCTGCTGCAATGAATTTGTAAACTTTTAACCTGTGTCCAATGATAGCAGTTTCACATTCACATCTTCTGTCACCTCTGCGCAGCAGCTGAGTGCTGAAAGGAACAAACGCACATGCATTTGGGGGGAGGTGAAAATACTCGAGTGGGGTGGCACTGAGGATTATTTAAGGATTCTGACAAGGTGCCCTCCAGGTCCAGGGCAAGCAAAATTGGACAGAGAAAATGGGCTGAATGCTGCAGTGAGCCATGATGGTTGGTGTGCTTCTGTCTGCTTTGGCTTAGTGATAGATCCTGTTTCAAGCCACAGGGAAGACATGCGGGTATATGTGATAGTGAGTAAAGCATTACACAGCTCACAGAGGCTGTGATGTCTTGCTATTTCAGTATGTTAAACCCATAAAAGTCATTCCAGTCATGTTTCACCAGTTCTAATAACCTCTCTTCGTTCTTTTGTGGTATTGCATGGGACAGCTCGAGGAGTCCATTTGTAGCTATATTTGTAGCTGAATACAACTTCTGAATTACAACAATTATTCTGCTAATCCCCTTTCTGACTTGACCAATGGTTATTTGTACAAAAGGAGTGAAACTACCAGCAAGAAAGCTTTTTCTGTAAAACTTCAGAGGTTACATCTTGCAACTATGCTGATCTAAGAGTCGAAAGCAGATGCTTTCTTCATTCAGACTTTCATAAGATCCTGTTCTGAGCCAATTTAGCTCATTAAGCCAAGCTAATTTAACAAAACAAAAAATAGACAATTTCCTGCAAATTTAATGAGATGAATTGTTTGAGAGAAGGGTCTGTCAAAAGCCAGAGCAAAGGGAATGTGAGATGTGTCTGTGGGAGCAGAAGGGAGGGTAGGACTGTAGGCTAAAGAAGAGCAGGACGTGCCCCTTACAGGAGTAGCAGACTATGAGATCACCCTGATATCTAATCTTACTGTTTGTTAGTCATTGCCTTGGACTGGGGGTGTCATGACAAAAGCTTTGTTGCTGTTGTTGTTAACCTTCTGATACAAAGGAAGCATGACTTGTTTCACCTAATTTCCTCCAAGTAAGCAGTGACTATGAATTTCGTGTCTCTGTGTGTTAGGGGCGCAGCCATGACTTCTCAACAGCTTTTGTTGTCCAATGAGAGCGCTGGGCTGGGAAGTAAGTGCGAAGTTGACTGTGAAAATCACTACAAAGAGCAACAAGTAATCCTCATAGAAAATGTGCACAAGAGAGACCTTGAGGAAAGGTACCCCTTACTTCAAAATACATTCTCCCCTTACGGTCATTTAGGTAAGGTCAGTGCAGCAATATTTGACTGTATATTTGAGCTAAAATGTCATTGTCAACCAAATTAAGCTATAAGAGAAGTTAGCTCCGCAACTCATATTTTCTGGGCTGCTTATGCCATGATACCTCCTCCTTGTGATAACTAATGGACTACAACTAAACAACTGCTTTGGTTGGTAGAAGCTGTATTTCCACTGGGAGTTCTGCCAACATAACAACACCAGCAGTGTCTTGATAGTATTGTATGTGAAATACAGTCTGAGATTCACCAGTAGCCCAGAGTGAAGCAGCATTTTGTATTGTGTGAAAGGCAGCTGCACCGTGGAATTGTTCCTCAGAAGTGATAGCCTAGTGCTGTGAATTGTGGGTTTGGATGCAAAGCCTCTAGCGTTTCGCAAATGATCTACACCGATCTTTTATTTCTAGTCCTTAACTTTCCATGTACTTGTATGTGGTTATATTCATACTGTAAAGGCCCAGACTGGTCCCAGAAAACATACAAATGAGTGCCAAGCAGGAATTGCAAGCACAATATATAGAATTTCACATTAGAGTTGAATAGTTGTGCATGAATTCCCCTAGTACTTTGTGTATTTGCACAATGTAACCTTTGGTTACCTGATTTGTGTACAGGTGCTCAGATGGTGTATATGGAATGTCAGCAGCTGATTTACTGAAAACGTTAAAATAGAGGTTACTATGCCCGTGCAAGTTCACTACTAAGAATGCTCCAAGCTTGCCTGTACAGGTTAACTCTTTTCTTTCTGTACCCTCTGCACACAACAGCCTATCTTCTAAGCCAGTGAACCTGGGAAAATATCTACAGAGCATTGATTTTGTTTACCCCTCCTGAGGCAGCTCATTCGCCATTTGCAGAAGCCTTTTGTGACCCCCAGATAAAACACACTTCGTCTGTGCTAAAATATTATTATTGTTGTTGTTAGCCTAGTGTTTTCAGTGGGTTTTATAGGAATCTGATGTCCTGCCAAAAGTGACACCCTGAGAATCTTTCAACAATTTTTCCTGGGTGTTCTGTGTATTACTGCTGTTTTCTCTTACATTGTCCCTGGAAACTACATTCTCAGATTAGATGAATGTCAGTTCTCTTCCCTTCATGAAGAAAAAAAAAAAAAAAAAAAAAAAAGAAAGAAAAAAAAAAATTCAGCCTCTATACTAAAATGTCAAGCTAGTATTTTTTTCTGGTGACCTATTATTCATGTTGTGCCTTTTTAAAATTATTATTAATTCCTGGCAAAACAGGTTCAAAATGTTAAATGATTGATGTGAAGGATCTTGTAGCTCTATGTAAACATTTTGCATAGCTCTGAATGGCCAGTTAAAGGAAAAATGGAGGAAAATTGGACCCAGATATTCAGTCAGCAACTTTCAGCCCTGCAGAGACAAAGAACCTTGAAGAGCTAACTTTATAATGAGGAGCTAAAGTACAGCATGGCAGAAATTAAAGAGAGGCCCAAATCCCCTTAGTGACAATTGTGTTTTTCAGAGATCTCCTGGGTGGATATTGCTTTGAGAGACCTTTGGGAAGGGGTGTAGCAGTTGAGGGCTTCCTAGGAGACTATACTGGGGAAGCAAAAGCCTCTGGGCCAGAATAGGAATGGGAGGAGACTAAAGCAGAATAACCATTTCTCTGACAATAGAATGCCCAAGTTCTGCAAATATAGCCACCTTCGGAAAAGCACTCACATTCAGCCACCAAGCGTACTTGTAAGTTCCTGGAGTGGGAAACAAAATTTTGCAGGAACTGGTTTCTTATGATTCCTTTGTTACTGCTTCTTGTGTTTATCTTGTAGTTTCTGACTTCAAGATAGCTGAGGGATTAAATAAGTGGGAACCACTGACGCAGAACAAATGCCCTGGATTTCAGTTGGGTTCACTCAGCCTGCATTTTGTACTGCAGCTGCATTCGTATAAGAGGGCAGTCAAAAAGCTGTGTCCAGATAAACTCCTGTGTGTAGGGATGGAAGAGTTAAGGAGAATAANATATAAGGAAGAAAAAAGAAATAAAAAAAAAAAATGACCATTTGGGTTGGATTAGGATGGATGTATCAGTTTTGAAGTGCCATGGTTGCTGTGATTGTCATTAATTAGCATGGGCTCAGAGAACCAGCTCATACTAGCTGCCAGTTTTTTAGTTGTGTGCTAAAATGTTTACACACACTTAGCACAAAGTAGTGGAGGAGTATTATCACTGTAGTTCATTCGCTTTTGACCACACTCTTCCTTGTTTGGTTTCTGCCTCCCTCAGCAGAGCTCCCTGTCACTGGATCAGACCAACTGTATTGTCAGTGTGGCATGCAGTATCCCTGTAAAGGTGTTGTGTGCTGCCTTTCTCTGCACTCGCTGCAGTCGGTTTCTCTGCAAAACAAAAACCAAATGACAGCGTGCCTCTTTTTGCTTGTTCACAGTTTGTTATGTCGTGTCTGGGCAACCCGACACCCTGTTTGATGCTGGTACTGAGGTGACGAGTGAAGATGGGCAAAAAAAAATCCTTTCCATCTGTTGTTATGATAAACATGTCCAGGGACTCTTAACCTATATTTACCTGACAGGAAGACAAATATTTAGTGAAATCATTACAATTGTTCTTCTCAGTTCTTGCCTCTGGAACCAACCATTTTTGTTTTCGTTGGGCAATTTGAAGAGGTTTTACCTTGTAATCTAACTTCTGAAGAAAGACTGCCTCAGAGGATACTTCTATAGCCTTCAGTCTTGAAAGCCTTCACTCAGCTACAGCTATTACATTTGAATGTAGTTACGAAGCCTTTCCTCGCCTTCTCTGCCCTCCCTACCTTAATTTCATACATCCTCCTAACATCTCAGCTCCTGCGGCATTGAAGCACAGAATGTGCATTTCCCTCTGCTTGCAGGTAGCAGCATGCTAGCGTTGACTGCGTACGTAATACAGATGCCTTGGGCAAAAGGCAGACCAAACGCAGCTTGGTAACAGATGCAATATTCCCACAGTTTTTGGCCCACAGAATATCATTTACAGTGCAACCAAGAGGAGTCACAGAGGCCTATCTGCCCTTCACAACACGCCAGGAGGACAAGCGGGCCTTCAAAGGACATAGATCTCCCCATACAAAGATTGTGATCAGTAAATCACAGCCTTCTCTTAGCCTCTGCATTTTGCTGGTCCTCAGACAAGCTTCCCACAAGCATTGCTCATTTCTGCTGAATCTGCCTTACAATAACACCCACCAGGCAGAAGATAACAAACAAAGAAACACCTCATCGGGTGCAGAGCCCTGATGCAGCATGTGTATGGAAATGGCTCATATAGCCAGAGCAGTTACTCTGCTGGTTGCTGTGCTCTTATTTCTCAGAGCAGGTAAGGAGAATGGGGTTAGAGGCATGGTCTGCTGATTGAAGGATAGCAACATGCCATTGGGAACAGTTTTCTCTCAGACTGCTCCAGCCAGACCTC
This sequence comes from Alectura lathami, assembly GCA_013399715.1. Lineage (NCBI taxonomy): Eukaryota > Metazoa > Chordata > Aves > Galliformes > Megapodiidae > Alectura > Alectura lathami. The sequence continues at coordinate 204,529 of VXAV01010314.1, read as the reverse complement.
CAGCAGTATATGCCCACAAAGTACTTCATGAACAGATTTATAAATTCCATGGATGTACATAGTAAGTTGTACAGGGCTCGTGGTAAAGCTGTGAAGACATATCAGTGCCTTTTGCACTAGCGTAACTCCCTTGAGGTTTAGTTGGCTGAAATTTATTTTTCATGTCATTTGATTATATATAAAATAATAAAAAGGAGGGCGAAGGGAGGGTCCAAAAAGCTGTGTTAGGCACACCAAAACAGACAGCTGAGAAACAAGCTCTCATCAGATAGGAAAAAACAGGGAGGAGGGCAAAGGAAGAAAAAAAATTGCTTTTGGATTACAGTAAAGAGGACTGTATTGTTATCATTCGCAGCCACAAAGTGATGGATGTTTTTTTTAAGCTATTCTTTGCTGTTGGCGGCTATGGAGACACCTTTCCCTGCAGCTGGCCAAGCATCTGAGTCAGTTGCTCCCACAGGAGAGATAATGTCCCTGTTTGTACATTGAGCGAGTGAGGCAACAGGAAGCGCCTTGACATGACCCGCTGGGCTCAGCCCCTGCCCCACCCTGGCTGTAAACTCCTGAGTTCACCATGTGCCAGCCCACGTCCAGATCCCGAGCCCATTCCCCACCTGGGGATCCACACGAGAGCTGCCATCTTGCCACGGCCCGGAGAAGTGACCACCCTAAGACAGATCCAGTTCAGTCACTCCAGGTTATGCTTGGAGGCCTGTGGCTGGAGGTAGCGCAGAGAGGGCTGGAAATGACTCAGAGGACTGCTCGGCTCGGTGTGGCTAACCAAAAGCTAGCCTGATTAGTAGCTGCCAAGAACTGTTGCTGTCTGCTCTGGAGCTGTCTGAGCCTGGTCCTGAGTTCAAACCCCTGCACACAGATACAGATCTCTGCAATGCCATCCACATCAGAGATGCCATTAGTTATCTTTCTTTCCCCATGGTCTCAGCAGAATAATTGAGCATTTGATAGGCTCAGAGATTAAACATTCCTTTTGCTGTGCTTAGTATCTCAGGCTAGAATGAAGTGAGGAAGAACATTTTCTCTGATTTCTGGGGACAGAAACTTCCAGGACTCCCAGGACTCTCAGTCCTCTCTACCTATTCTCCCCATTTTGCTTACTAGCATGCATGATCTGTCATTTGTGGACTCTGAGTTCTGACTGATTTTTTACCTATAACCCCAGGAAGGAAACAGGCCTCTGAGTTATTCCTTGGTTTTCCTTCTTTATTCCCAGGATTATGCCAAGCTGTGAGCTTTGCAGGACCCTGGCCTTCCTTAAATCATGGGCATGAAAGAAGAAAATTGATATCCTTGCACAACCAAAGCAACACAAACTCAAACCAAAGACAAGCTCTGGCTTTTTCTGCAGTGCTGCCAATCACCACAGCCCACTGGAGCTCTTTTCTGGGGCTGCTCTCCTGGCTGCAGGGCAGGAGGAGGGAGGAGGGCTCTAATCAGGGATAAAATTAACCTTGTCTCTCATTTTCTTTTTCTCTCCTTCATGATTTGCTTCTTATACTTAAGTTTTTTTTTTTTTGCTTGGTTGGTTGTGGGTTTTGGTTTTTTTTTTTTTTTTTTCTGGGATGCCGAAGTTTTTGTCTCCTCTGAGCATGCACTAGCTTTTTTATTTTGATAGGTCCAAATCTCTTTCCCCCAGGATCTGTATAGCTGCACCTGGTATGATTAGTTTTCTCCCTTGAACTTTGTTGCACCCTCAACTGAGGAGGAGGGAAGAGGGGCTTTTACTGTGCTGGTGGATTTTGCCCATCCCTCTCTGGATCTGAATAGGCCAGCATAATTTCACAAGTGCTAAACCCACTCACAATGGTCTTAAATGCTGAGCTGCTGAGCCAGCTGAACAGCAAACACCAGAGGGGAAACCACATTTCGTGAGCACTTCAGATTCCTTCAGACCCAACATGGAGCCATTAAGAGCAAAGTAAAAGCCCTTTGACACAACTCCTTCAGGCAACTTTTTCACAGCCACATGCCAAAAATGGGGACTGGCAAAGGATTTGGTCCAGGATCAGCTCCCAAGAATCTAGCGCATGGGGATGAAAATGGAGTTCCATGAAAACAGCATATTACATTTTCTTGTGACATATTAATCCTTGGCTGGATTTCTCTCTGAGCAGTGTGAATTGCCAGTCAAAGTATTGCCAAGGGCTAAAGATGAGAAAAAAACAGTTGCTTGTTTTATGTTGGAATGTTTTTGGTTTAATTTCTATTTGTATCTCTTTTCCTTATTCTTCTAAGTTAGGAAGAACCCAGATTTTTTATCTCATGACCTCCCCAAAACATCCCAGAATAACTAGATCTTCAACTAAGATGACCAGCCAAGAAAAAGCCAAGAATGGGACTAATTATTCCACTGCAATAAGATGAATGAGGGCTTATCTGAAGAAGCTTCCATTTCTGTCTGTGTCCAGACTTGTGATGACAGGGGACTTAATTATTCCTTGGAAGAAAAGGTAATTGCACATTCCCTAAACAAGTTATTTCACAATGATCTAGGTTAGCCCAGATACTCAATAATGGAGGTCTCCTAGCCTAGACAGTCTTGATAGAGTGATTACCTTGAGCAGTTTCCTTGAGGCAGCAATAATAATTGATGGTGGTGGTGGTGGTGGCAGGGATGACCCTCCCACCATTCAGTGCCCCCAGGTCCAGTCAGCAAAAATGTGTAGCCACAGCCTGAAGTCACACAGGGACATGAAGGAACATTTAATCCTGAAAACAACTGAAAAAGGGTGCAAAATAAAAGTAGAATTGTGGCATCAAGAATTTGTGTGATCATCCCGAGTCAGAATTCATGTTTAATGTGATTTAGCTTGCTTCACTTCGGCTTTGGGGTTTTCTTCCTACATCAGCGTGGCTGAGCATGACTCTAGCCCCTCCAGGAAAGACGTGCAAACACAGCTGTGTGCCTGGGCTTTTGAAAGTGTGTCAACAAAATTTGTTTCCAACTGATGTTGAAGTTACATTCAGCAGAGTAGGAATTGTGTTTGGTCTGTTAGTGACAGCTTCAATTAATGCTTTACTTCACATTGTGTGAAGTAACAAAGTGGCCTCTGATGATTAAATACAACAATGTTTAATAACTTCTTCAAAAAATAGTGGATATTAAGACTTTAGCCAATGAAAAGCAGAGATAGAACCACTGACCACACTGCTGCATGGCAGTTCATGGGTTCAGTCAAAGATGGTCTGTTTTTCCATGCTGCTTCTGTCACTTTCTACTGCTGTGTCCTTGGGTACATCAGTGGTCACCTAACTACCCCTGCCTTGATTTACACATCTGCAAAATAGACAGGAAAACACTTGTTTCTACATGAACAGATTATGAAATTAAATCCATTGATATTTATAAAATACTTGGAGAAGTAGTGACAGCAGAGCTAGTTCTCACACAACTCCTATGTGTGGAGTATTTCAGTGTTTTTATTTTCTGCAGAAACTTTTTCAGAAAAACCTAGGTTACAGCAGAATGTCCTTTGACTCTTTTCAGACTGGTAGAAGCGGTTATTTTTCTCATTTAACTGTGGTCTGTGGTGAATTTGTATTTTTTTTCCTTTCCCCCAAAGTATTATTTTGAGTTGTGTGGGTACAAAGAGAAAAGTTCAGCAAATACGCATAAATATTTGCAAAAATTAGAAACCTAACGAAAAAGAAAAGAGCCCACACAGTGCACAAACCAGCACAGCATTCCTTTTCTTGTCTCACTTCTCTATAGTAGCTGATAGGATTTCCCCAAAATTTGCAGCACTTGCTGAACCTTGCCCCAAGAAGCTTCATGAGAAGTTTCTTCCCTAAGGGTTGTTTTGGATAGAAAGGTCTAGGATCCCAAGTATAAAGGTTTTCACAGCTGTAATTATATAATCACACAGCTGATTCATGTAATTTAACAAGGAATTATAATTTGCCCGCTTCAAAGCTGTGTGTCAAGGTGTATGGTAGCTGGTGATGTGAATCTCGCAGCATCTGCACTGGGGCTCCTCCATCATTCTGATGTCCAGTTCAGACGTTTCTGTCACATGTGTACATACCTGTGGCAATCCAGGTTACAGTAGTGTTAAGTGTCTTGGAGCTTATTCATTGTACTCCCTTTTCTCAGAGGGAGCTTTGTAAACATTTGACTCACAAGCCAGGGATGGGGAAATGGCCGTGACATTGCTCACATGCCCTTTCATATTTGGAGAAGTTCACACTTGGGAGTGGGGTTGTTGTATGCATGCAGCATCACCTGTTGATGGCTTTCAGATGAGAGACATGACAAATGACTGTGGATTTTTTTGAGCTGAGAACAGCTGAGGAATGGTAGCTTGAGCTGAAGGCTTCCATTTTCACTGACTAAATGAGTGGAGGAGCTGTACCTGTATGTCAGGTGAGGGTGAACAGAGAAGCAGAGGTATGATTTGGCACTCGGACATGGGATAGAATGAGGCCAAAGGTGGCAACTGCTTGATAAAAGACACAAAAATTGGTTCCGAAATGATTTAGCAGGTGCTTAATGTTGTAGAGGACTCCCATGCACAAAGATGGCTTGGTGGCAGACTTTGACATTGGCCAGCTGGGGAAACCATGTGTTACCACGACCATAACCAGGCTTATGATTACCCACTAAATAAACCCACTCCCTGGCCACTCAAATCTACAAGTTGCAAGTGTGAGGGATTCTTATCTGTGTCTCAATTTCTGAAAGTCTTTCAGAAACTGAAATGCAGATAAGGCTGAAGGAAAGAAAGATGGTGGGATGAGGGAGAAGAGGGATGCGCGGAGGTGGCAGGAGGGTTGTTCTGGGCTGGTTTGGTGGAGCTGCCAGCTGACCTCATCCTCCAAATGGGGTGCAGCAGTGGTAGCTCACTGCCACTCCTGGCAGGGCATGGGGCCTCCACCACACAAAGCCACAGGTGTCCCCTCAGCCTTGGGCACTGCGCAGGCACCATCTTGTCACCCCCTGAGCTGCTCCATGTCCTTCCCATCCCCCCAGGGAAGTCGCACACATCCCATACCTGCTCCCTCTACACTACCCTGCTTCAGTTGTTTGACATTTATAAAGTAGACACAGAAATCTGTTATTACTAATATGCTTGCGTAGCAATTGACCTCCAAGGTCCTCTCCCCTTACCTCAGGGAGGTGGCAGTACCCCAGCCCACATGACCCCCTCCCTCCCACCAGGGAGGTTTACCTCTCTCCTTTTTGTAAACACCCTTGCTGTTTCAGATCACTGTTACCAGCCCATTTCCTCTCCTTTGCAACTTTTACTGTTTCTAGCTGGGACCCCAGCTGAGGCTCTGCTGTGGCTACCAGACATGGAGGCAAGGTGCTGTGCTCTCTGGGCTTTGATAAACCCTGCCAGGCACTGGGGTAAAAAGTCCCAGAACTTACTGTTACGGCAGCTCCAGCTCCAACTGAAACACCTGTGTCTAGAGCCTCATTTTGTAGAGTGAATGCTGGCTGGTTCACGGGTTCAGTCAAAGATGGTCTCTTTTTCCATGCTGCTTCTGTCACTTTCTACTGCTGTGTCCTTGGGTACATCAGTGGTCACCTAACTACCCCTGCCTTGATTTACACATCTGCAAAATAGACAGGAAAACACTTGTTTCTACATGAACAGATTATGAAATTAAATCCATTGATATTTATAAAATACTTGGAGAAGTAGTGACAGCAGAGCTGTCACTACTGAGTGTTACAAAGAAGAAACGTGTCAGGAAGAGGACTTAATTTATCAGTCTGATAGCATGAGCCTCTCCTGGCTTCAGAGGAGATATGTCAAAGATAAATTTGAATTTGTCTCCCAAGAGGTGCTCTGGCATGTAGCATTGCTGAAACCTCTCTTACTAAGACATTGTGGCTTGTCTTCCACCACTGCTCAAAAAGGTGGATCACCAGGGGCCAGATCAGCCTCCAGAGTGCAAGGCCACTGGTTTCCATGGGATAACTCCAAGGACATGTTTGACTCCACATGTGCCTCATTCTCCCCAGATACCCTGAAATCTGGGATAAGCCCAGTTCCTCAAGATGAGAAAACATCATTGCCTTGTTTGAGAAGGACATCAATGAATGCTTAGTCTGTGTCCAGTTAGAGCTGGTGGGAGGAATGTACAGGGGAGAGGAGAAATGCCACATCTGGCTAGAGAGCAAAGGAGCAGTTAGTACTGGCTGTAAGAAAGTCTCCTTCTTCTCAGTGTTGTGTCTTCATGCTCTAGTGTCAGAGTCACAGGTCTCTGGAACCAGCACGGGTAGTGCTACATAGACTTTGCAGGTCCCTGCAACAGTGGGGGAAGAGCATAGGAGCGTTCTCACTCCTAAGTGTGATATCGTATTTCATACCTGCCTCTCAGATGGCTATGGCATCTGACATAGCCTCCACGCCTTCACCTCTAGCTAGCCATGTAAAGGCTTTAGTCTTACGCAGCAGTCTGAAATCTTGCAGTCTGAGTGATGTCCACTAGGGAGATAAATCACTGCTACCATTGGGACATTCTCTGCTCCCATCCCTGGCTACACCCGGACGTGGACCTTCAGCTAACTGATCTGAAGTGAGAAGCAGCTTCTGCTGAGAGGAGAGTACGTGCTCCCTCCCCATGTTCTCAACACCCTCCTGGGTGTTGGCACTTGTCTGATCCTTCCAGGAGCCAGTTCATCAGAGCAGAACAGAAATCCTGACAAAGAATGATGAGTTTTCTCTGAGTTTAGGTCTCTGAATCAGCTTTACAGGGATCAAATGAGTGGCACAGGAGGTGGAGTGCACCTTGGGAGTGGGCAGCCGGATCCTGCTGGAGGGCCTGCAGCAACTGGACTGCGGTGTAGTTAAAAACATGGTGAAATAAGTTCTTTGGACTCCTGGTGGATGAGTTGTGCACACTGGAATGTCACAGGAATGAGCCTTTCTGAAACACTTGAGATTTTCTTTCTGAAAGGTGCTGTCTCAGTGCAGACTGTCATTATCCAAACACAAACCATACTACCGAAGTCCCCTGGGGCAGGGACAATACTTGGCTGGTGATATTACATTGCCATCATTCTAGGAAATTCCTAAATGAGGGTAAAGGTCCTTCAGCACTAGAAAGCACAAGCTGGCTGTTGCAGAAGCAGGCAAATATGCACCCAAGCCAAGAACTTCTAAGTACGTCACAGCCTCGAGGTACACACTAAAGCCACAAAAAAAAAAAAAAAAAAAAAAAAAAAAAAAAAAAAAAAAACACTGAAATCTAAGTGCTTTCCCTCATCAGGCCTAGACTGAAAGTGGGATGTGGGAGATGGGATTTACAGAGGTAAGTGGGACTTTCCATTTGTTTTGTGGGCATTTTGGAAAAGTCCCCACTGCCAGGCCTACAGCTAACTCTGTTTATTTGCCTGTCGAATATCTTCCTGCTTCTGACCTGGTCAAAACCGAGCACTGGAAGTAAATTACCCATTGATTTAAACCTTTCATTTTTCCTTGCAAGTTGCTTGTAAACCTGTCTTTATTTCTGCAGATGTACATAGCATTCAAAGTATTCACCAAACTGCTTGTGCCAAAAAATTTCAGCATGGGGGTTATTTTCCAGAATGATTATCTTATCTGTTTACTCTTTTTACTTTTGATGTATGAATGGTTCCCTAAATGGTGATGTATTATTTCTGCTTCTCATCCCAGAGGACTGTAATTTTTTTAAATCAAGGAGTAAGAAACTATAAAAAGAAAGAGGCAGCATACACTATATAGTCTCTTCTGCAATATGAATATGGATGGCATTCATCCGGTCACATACTTTAAACACCCACTTACACAGAACACAGCACTCATTCATGAATTAGAAAATATAAGGATACAAACCTAATAAAACTCTGGAGCTGCTTAGAACCAGCCTTTGCTCCTTTTTGCAATGTTCACCTGGGGCTCTGACAGGCTGAGCTGTGGTAGCAGTGTGTGAGTGTTACTGACTTCAGCCCTCTGCAGACTTCCCCCAGGTTACCACGATGGGAGGGACAGAACGGATGTCGTCTCAGTTGGTCCCGTTCGAAGTCTGGTACACGAGCTTAAATCACCAGTGAAACGGGGTAGTGTTAGGATGCCAAATCATGAACCGCAGCAGCTGAGGTACACGGCTAAACAGATTTAATGTGCCTTTTGCTGCTGAAAAGAACAGACTTGCGTGGCTCCCTCCTCCTCTCTCCCTCCTGCAATTCTCTGCAAGGGCAGGAGGTGAGAGTCAGGAGGAGCAATAGCATGAAGAAGTGCAGATAAATCAGACAGAGTGTGACTATCAAAGCCATACTGCTATTCTGATTTGTAAACCTTTATTTCCTGAAGCAAGAAGGAACTGGTGATAGGACCTTCTCTGTTGTTTTGTTTCTCTCTCAAATGTGTTATTCTGTCTCAGGATAGATGCTCTGTTATATCTCATCACGTCACTGGTCTGCCTGCAAGGTTTCTTGTCAATGGAAGTTGTTTAGCAGTGGAAGGTGAAACTTTTGTTTGGAAGCCACAAATAGAGATGTCTAGTAAGAAAAATACATTATTTAAATTAATTCATGTTAAAGTTTCATCATTTAATAGGCAACTAAAATTTTTAATTAAAGTTTTTAATTCAAGTTTTGTCTTAACTTTTGTCTGACTGGTATAGATCTGGTGAGACTATTTTACAGTCTTGTGGCCTTTTTTTCCTTTCAGCATCATTTCCTTTTAGCATCTCTCTATGTAGTCTGAGGTTCTGTTAGTCTTCCTAGAAGTCAGAACTGGAAAAGAGACTCCTTCGAAAATGCTGAACAAGAAAATTTTGTCTTAGTGAGAAACTGGATTAATGGGAAATACTTCTTGCTGGTAAAAACCTGTCCTAGGTCTCAGTTACAATTGGTACATCTTCTCTAATGCAAGATATCGCTTGCAGTTTGGTCAGCAACTCTGCTATCGCCTGTAGGAAGCTGAAAAGGGTTTTAATTTTTATCCTGCCACAGTTTTATGGAATCTGAAAGTACTTTTTTTCAACTTGCACAACTGTAAATATTGTTGCTGGTCATAACATGTTCCTGACCCCTTCTCAATGCTTGCTCCAATGTTTGAATTTCTGACCTGCTCCAGGAGATGGCAAATTCTACAAGCTGACAGCACACGGAGTGAGGGAGTGCCTCTTGTCAGGGAGATTTTTAATCTTACTGAGACAGCTCTTGTCCTCATCTTTTAGGATAAGCAAGATGAAAAAAAAAAAAAAAAAAAGTTGGGAACAGACCAGTTGTCCTTAGAACCATTTAAAATCTTGATCACCTCATCTAGCTCTCTCCTGTGCTAGGTTAGGGGCTCTTACTACTTTTGTTCTCTTGTTACCTGTCAAGCTTAGTTACACAAATGTTATGCGAGAAATGCTAGGACCCTCTCCCCATAAATAAAGATCCCAGTTTCTGTATTGTATCACAGTTAACGTTCATGCCTGTTCCTGACACTCCACCCCTGAGCTCCCTGAGGAAGAGCGAGCCAGGCATCACCACCCCAGCACATGCAGCACGCTTTCCTGGAGGCTCCCCCTAAACCCACAGCTGGAAACTGCCAGGAAAACACCTGCTCTGTGTTCAGTGCTCAGAGCAGGGACTCAGTGGAGGCTTTTAAATGTACTTTCTACTGGAAGACCTCCCTTTCTCCCTCCACTGATCCCTTTATCTCACACTTCCTACATCACGTCGCGCCAGGACCCTCTGCTTGTCTCAGCTGTGCAGTTGTATGCAATGTACTTTTCCCCCGTTACCAGCACTGCGTTTTTTCCTGTTCAAAAACTGAAGGAATCTGTGTGGATTTGTCTGTCTTTTGTACTTTCTGGTGGCTTCATGAAATGTCTTTAAGCTGTCACAAAGAAAACCTCAGTAGTGTGGTTTTTCTTGTGGCAACCTGTGTAGAACTGGATAGAAACTCTCCACACCTTCCTGCTCTAGAAGGAGATACTTATGCTCTTTTCAATTCTGTAACTTCAGAAGATGTCCTTCTAGCCTTATTTGCCTTTTCTGAGTATTGTAAAGGCAGAAGATACTGGAGATCACTTTTGGCTCTTCCTAACACCAAGATGGGTTGAAAGAGAAAAGTCTGACCACGGAAAAATCTATAATCCAGATTTTTCAAAGTTTATGAGCGTCTTAAATCCACGAAGCTGATTTTTTTAGCTGCAAAAACTGGGTTAAAAGTCCAATATAGACCAAAAAATATCAATTTTTGTGGAAAGGTGTAACATACAAGGAGTTAATTCGACTTTCTTTTTTATTTAGCGTAATTTTGTTATCCTCATTGTCCTCTGCCCCTGGTTCCTGGAATTTTGATTTCTGTATTTTCCCCTTACTACCTAGTTCTAGGAAAGCTTAACCTCTCTCTTTCTGAGTGCTAAACAGAACACATTTTCACCTATCGTCACAGGTACATGTACATATTCCTCAGTTATGGTGTATTTATATCTCAGCATAACTGTTCCAAGGTCTTACAAATCTGCTCTTCACCTCGTACCTAAGGGAGGTGAGCCTTATGTTCTGCAGGACCAGGAATCCGGACCTTCTTTCTAGTCCACCAGCCCAGATCTGGGATAATGGCTGTGTCTATTACCAAGGGCACAAATTTTACATTTTACTCTCTTTCACCTGGGCCAAAGAATTGCCCAGGATAGACTTCCCCACTTTTAGGTCTGAGAGCAGTGAATATCATTACTGACAGAAAAATCAGCTACAAAATTTGGACCCTGCTTTTCACGCCTGGAAGCTGCACCCTGGGCAGTGCTTCACACTCTCCTCTTCTCCAGAATTGTCTGAAGCACGGATTTGGACTTGAACTTCTGATGGGTGTTTGTGATCTGGAGTTTTGATTCCATTTAATCTCTAAAGTTTCTTTTTCCAAACCCTTGGGCAGTTGCCCATTCCTAGAACACACGCTGAGCACAAGAAACACCCTTCTTAAAAAACACAAACACTCCAAAGAAGAACACAGAGAACTGAAAGAGCTTTATCAAGAAGTTTTGTTTCTCTATAAACCCTACATCGGAAACCCTGGCCTCTGCACTCCCTCAGCGTTTGCTGTATTTATTTCTTCTCTCCAGATTGGGAGCACTTTCTGCCAAACAGAGCAAGGCTTTGTGAGACGAGGAGCGGCTCGGATTTTTGCAGCTAGTGAAGTGTGTGCTGCCTCCTTCTGAGAGCAGAACACTCACTTCTGCCCCTGCTGCCACCCCCAGAGCAGCCCTTCTTAGTAATGCCCCTCTTCTTACCCTCCTTTGGGAAAAGGCTCCTAGCTCCTGCAGAACAGGAGCACAGATCTTGCCGCTAGCTTGTCTTCAAAGGAGAGCAGAGGCAAAAGCAGAGCTGCCAGAGCTGAGGAGTGAATGACAGGAGGGGTGGCAATTTCCCCTGAAGCGGGGGTCTTCCCTCCCGCTTCTCCCTCCCCAGGTATTTCCCCAAGACGGACTCACTTGCAGGTTGATGCTCTCCCCTTCCGAGGCCATCCTGCCTCCCCAGGTCCCTTCCCTGCTGACCGCACGAGGACTGGAGCACTCTGCACTCCTGGAGGCTCTCCCCTCGCTGGACCGGGCCGCGCAGCTGCTGGAACAGACCTGCTATTCATCGGCTGCGGCCGGCCGCCCGCCTTGGCATCGTCTGGGGGGCGAGGGAGGGGGTGGCAGCCAATGCTGCATTGTCCAGGCAGCGCGTGGAACAAGCATCCCTCTTAGACTTTCCGTGACAGTCGTGTTCGTGACGTGTCCATGCTACCTCTCAGAGCCCAGCTGAGCCTCATGAGCTCACTTGGGCTGGGATGTGGGGATGCAGCCAGCGTACCAAGCGATTCCTGGCATGGGCTGTGCTGTCCCCAGCTCGCCCTGTGGCACCAGCATGCAGCTGAGAGTGCGGGTGAAAAACTGACGGGTAAAGTGATTAGGTCCAGAAAGCTGTGCCTGTTAGCTGATGCTGCAGCAAAAATGTTGTTACGGCTGAGGTAAAATTTCCACTTCACTCTGTTTATAGTCGCCTCTTCTCATTTTTCTGCCCAGGCAAAATGCCCTTCCTTTCCCCTCCCCAACACTTTTTTTAGCTCGAATTTGATATGGCTGGTCTTAGCTGAAATCAAATCCTGCTTTTTTGCTTAAGTTAAAAGCGACTACGAATGACACTGGAATGGAAATGTATGCAGCCAGAATCAAGTTGCAGTGTAGAAAAATGAGTTGTTATTACAGGGAATGCTCAGGCAGAAAAATCAGTGCAGTCCTCTAGATTTCAGGGAAACTGCTGTTTTGAAGGACAATTTCTCTAGTTACAGTAGCATGAAAGATTCATGGTAAGTAATACATTCTGCTTAAACAGTTTAACCAAATGCATGTCTTAGTACTCCAGCCTTATAAAAAGTGCTGACAACTCTGTCAGTAGACGATCCTGTTGCATTGATGCTTCCCAGCAAAAGGCCTGGTTTTGCAGTGATAATACCAGTGCTTAGTACTGCAAGTTCATTTCAAAGTGCTGATGAATTTAGTCTCCCCACATTCCTCTCAAACAGCTTTTTTTCTCCTTGCAGATGCATGAGGTGAAGAAGTGAGTTATGTCCAGTGAGGGTGGTAATGCTATGCAGCAGAGCAGGACTAGGACACGGCTCTTAGGATGCTTCTGCTAGGGCCAGGGATGCTGCAGCCCTGCCCATCTCAGCCCTCCCCTCTGGATCTCCTTGGCTGACATCAGGCAGTTGGGTGCTGACCCAGCCACAGACGTACCTGGGGCAAGGAAAGGGGCAGAGACACAAAATTCCAGCGGAGAAAGGCTTCTGCTCCGGCCAAATGGCCTTTTGCTCTGTGGCTTGTCTGTGCAGAGTCAGTGAGACTTTCTTTCACTGGGGAGCACTTAACAATTTTGAGAGATCCTTCTCCCCTTAAGTCTGTTGGCCCATGTGGAGGGCTCACCTCCCTGGCCCTTTTGACTTACGGTAAAGGATAAAGCAACAGCAGTTCTTCTGCTGGAAAGATAATACAGAATGGTCATCTGGGCCCCTGTCCAACAGCTAGACATTCAATCTAAAACAACAATTTCCATCTAAAGTGTATAACAGCAGCTGCAACAAATGACTTCTTTATTCTTGTTTTCGTTTGTTTTGATAACACAGTCAGCTTTTAGATTTATTTTCATCTTCTGAAAGAGAATGACACAAAAAGACTTTGGTTCACTCTTTACACAAGTTTAGATGAGGCTGATTCTATAATCACAATGAAAGCCACCTTCATGCTCCTACTCTTGAATGGAAATTGGGATTCGTGTGTCTTGTTGAAGTGAAGGGCTACTCATTGCTATTCTTCAGCACCTATTGGCTATATATATATAAAAAAAAAAAAAAAAAAAAAAAAAAAAAAAAGAGGGAGAGCGTTTAAACCAAACCCCAGCAATCTGCTGTTGTTGACTTGCCATTCTGATGGGAATCTCTCTCCGTTAACTAATAACTCCCTTAAAGTATGCTATTGCAGAGATGTTAATATAGAAACGTACCCATTTTAAGTTACTTTTCCTAGGGTAGTCTGTAAAAAACATATAGCTACTCAGTTTATAAGTATATATTATTAATAGATCATTTGTACTGAGTGTGTGTCCACTGTGTTTGTTGAGGCCACTCCTGGGAGTCATAAAGAGTTCATGCTGTGCAGGTTCTTTGTGAACACATCTCCAACAAATGACCCGTGAAGCCTGGCCAAAGTTTTTGAGTCCCTATGCGGGTCACAGGCATAAAAACAAGTCCAAAATAGCTTTTGGTGGTCAGACAGGAATGAAGTATCCATCACTTTACCTGGTAGTTAAATATCACCAATGAACTAATTTCAGACAAGGCTGCATAATATGTAACAATGTGCCTTTCTCACCTAGCTTTTCTTAGTGCTGTATCTAAATGCTATGCTAGCAGGTTTTTTTTTTTTTTTTTTACTTGTGCTCTCCAGGGAAGTATATAGAAGAGTAATAATCTTACACGATGTCTTCAGACTACCCACAGAAATCAGTCGGAGCTTACAGTAACCCTTGTGTTCCTCACTTCAGTCAACCTGAGTTCCCAATTCACTCTCCCAGGGTACCATGAAAGCTCTTCTGCAAAGCATGTTAGTAGTAATGGCTGGATTAACCTCCCTTGGAGTGTCTGGAGCCAAATGCATTAGAATGAGAAGACTTCAAACAACATTTTTCTTGGAGGTTACCTGTGTGCATCACTAATAGCAAAGCTCAGAACCGGAAAATGTGAGTAGAGGAAGTGGGTTTATTTTAACTTGAGTTGTAAGCTTACTAAGAAAGAATGCCTCAAAGAACACAGGTATAACGAAGATGTTCTTGTTCCTAAATCTAATGAGAAATGATTAAATTTTTCAGACTATCTTTCCAGTAATTGTTACGATGCCAGAATACACCATCGTAATGGTTGAAAGATTAAAGCACAGAAAATGCAGCACAACTTCCAAAAGAGATCGCGTTTTGTGAGTGGCAGCACTTACTAGCTTTAGGCTCAATGACTCCACTTCTCCAGCCTGTATTTATCCCTTGAGATAAGTGGAACACCTCCAAAACCTCACTATTTTAATGGATGTTGATTTGGTTAGAGTCTTTTTGGTGATATGTGGAAGAAATGGATGGGGAAAGAGCAGCGCTCCTTCAAAGGAGGGTGGGGAGCGCTTGGGCATGACGAAGGACAAGAATGTGATTTCCCTTGCAAGATCAGCCCACGCTCACTGAGAGCGGAGGGAGGCTCTGTGGAACAGCTGCATTCACTTGGGAGGAGCACGCATGGCAAAGTTGCTTATTTCCACCCCCGTCCTCTTTCCTCCCATATGCCAGCCAAAGTGCTTGTGCAGCTACACAAGAAACCAGACAGAAGAACTTATTTCAGCTGGAAAAAATAAAAATAAAAATGACCCAGCTATTTTTTCGGCTGGGATCAAATCTCTGACCTGGTTCTGCACATAACTGCACAAACACTTATGCTGGCAGTAGCAAGGGTGCCCAGTGGGGAATGGAAAAAACAGCTGGGAGTGGAGAAGGGTGGGGACAGGCCGGTTCAAGCAGCATTGCTGCTGGATGTGTAACCACAGCATTGCAGTGCTGGTGCCACCAGTGGGGCTGGCTGCTGCAGAGAGGATGTGGGAAGAAGAGCTGCAGCTCTCAGGCCTCAGCACTGGCCCACAGAGACTGCCAGCAGCAGGAAGCAGGCCATGCTGTGCCAAGGCTGATGCAAGAATTACTCTTCCCCACCACTCTCTGATTTCTTGTGGTGCTCAAGAGGGAACCATAGCCAAGACCACTAAAGTTTCTGTAGGACTTCTGCACTTCTAGCAGAGCGAATAACAGGGCAACTTCACTTCCTAAACCTTCCCAGGCCTTGATTTTGTGTTGTAAAAGTGGTTGTCTTTTGCTTTTGAGACAGTCTCTCTCCACCCTATAATTTTGGGCCACCTATAGGAGTGTGCTACTGATCTGTTACGGGTGCATTCCCCTGAGTCTCTCTCAGGATATGTAAAGAGCTTGATTTGTCTAGCTTTACAGAATGAAAAATAAGTGGGATACTGATGTCATCTACAAATCCACCAAGCTGGAAAATATCAGGGAGATGGAAGCACTGCATTAACACAGGAACAAATAAACTGGCCAAGAAAACATGCTAGGTTAGAAATTACAGAAAGGTTCTTGGCTGCCTAAGAGCAGATGTTCTGCAGTGTGCCACTGCAAAATGAAGGCAAATAACTATATGGCCAAAAGGCCCATGTTTTGGTAGTTCATTCAGGAGCATTAGTCTCATTGTCTTTCAGTGAATGGTAGAGTTCTGGCTGGCAGGGTTAGTTCCACCTTTAGCAAGAGAGAGCTACAGAGCACAGCCACAGAGCATATTTGGAGGGGTAATAACCTTAAGGAAGGCTCTGAGACTAAGAACACAAAGACGCAAGCATATTTCTAAAATTCTTCAAAAGGGTGACAAGTGAATGTGTGCTTTTCCAACAAATCATTAAGCTTTATGAAAGCAAGGCTATAAGGGATTTTAAGAGGTCACAGATTCCTTCTCCTGCTCCAGCAGATCACTGGTACCTGTCCCATTGGCACAGATGTTGCCCCAACCTGCTCCAAAACCATTCCAGATGTGGAGATTTCTAAGGCATCCTATCCCAGTGCTGGAATATCACTGCCCTTACAGCTAGAAATGGTTTTGTTAATATCTAAATTAAAAAAAAAAAAAAAAAAAAAACTGCAATTTTAGTCTGTTACTCTTATCCTCTCCATGTGACAGAGAAAAGATTATTTCCTTCCTTTTTGCTGTAATTGTTTACATTTTTGAGGACTGTTATCATGTCTCTGTTCAGCCTTCTCTATATTTAAGAAAACAAAAATTCTTTTGCAGTTTCCTCATAGGTTATATTTCATAGATCTCCCAGAATTCTTGTTGCTCTCTGAACTCTTTTCAGTTGAGAAATTGGAGAGCTTTGAACTGTTGGCAGTCTGCATTCATTTAACACAGGTGAAAATAGTCACAGGGATGCAAGCGAGAGAAATAAGAGTGAAATAATCTTCTGTGTATTTGGACTGATAATAGGAGGCACAGACTGAAATTTTTGAGGGATGTGACTAAGAGTGAATTTTCTGTCTGTCCTTGAGAGAAAATCAGTAATTCCAGCTAGACAGCCAGGACAGATGCTAGACAAGGAAGATTCTTACAGCACTCTTCAAATTTTTAAAATGTTGTGGTAAGCCACAACCAGAAAGGGAGAACAGATTGAAGGTGGATCGGGCTGCAGGGAGCCCAAGGTCACCTCCTGACCACCAGCTGAAGGTCGTGCAGCTAAGCAGCTACTGATAATCCCCAGAAATCCTAGCAGCACAGGCTTGCTTTGACTTTCAAAAGAATGATTTGGAGTAGTGAAACTGTGTCCTGTTTGGGAAGAAGATCTTGAAGCCTGAACACTGTTTCCTGCATGTGAGGCTGTAGGTGTTTATCTTCCTCAGTCAAACACCTGCTACTACAAGGGTAAGTTGAGAACACTAATAAACCTCAGGCCTGGCAGGAGAGGGCACCGCTCCAGATGCAGGGGACACATTGAGGCTCCAGCCCGACTGGCACTTCCTTGGGCTCCTTGGGAACCCGGGCGGACAAAGAGCTCCCCTGTCAATCCTTATCTTGTACAGGGGAAGGTGTGAGAGGTTAGAAAGGGGTTACGTGCATTCCAGCACACACCTCCTCTCTGCAGCAGCCTGCGGAAATTACAGGTTGCTTCACGCTCTCTGTTCGTCTCATTAGCTCAAGACCGACCAGTCCCTGAAACTTCTTCAGCAGCAGTGGGTCAGGAGGCACTCTCAGAGGCACACACCCCTGTTAAGTGATCATTGCGTGGTCTTTCAGAGTCATAACAAATTCTTTTTTTCTGAGTCCTCCTGTGATTACCTAAGTATCTTCTGTGAAACTTCTGAACCGTGAACTTGCTGCTGTCTGAATTTCTCTGTGGATATTGCTACTGACTTCAGTGCTTGTGGCCTTGGTCCGTATCTGCCTTGGGCCTCAGCAGTGTTTCCCAGCCTTGCTGTGCCTGGCAGATTTGAGAGCCATTTTCCAGCATAAAACTTGGAAAGTTCATCTAATTAAGGATGTTATATGCTGCTTTGCTCTTCTTCTGTAAGCCTCCTCTGCATCTGGCTCTTGCTAAGTAGGCAAAATAAAGATGCTTGCCCTTCTTGCCCCTTTCCGTATGGTGCTCTTCCCAGTGCTGCTCTCTGCTTGAAAGGAGTATTTCCCAAATTGAACGGAAGAGCTTGTCATGAGCACTCTGTTAATGAATGCTGCAAAGCTCCCCATGTGGCAACAGCGCTTCACCTGTATGCCATTTTCCCAAGGGCCTAGAATTTGAAGCTCAAACACAATGGACTAACTCAGAATATTCAGATCACTCCCATTCGCTTCAGCTGGAGCTAATACATTTTGCAGAAAGTGAACCAATCCTCTTCAGCCAGCCCCTCTCGGATTCCCTCTGGCAGCCTCCCTGCCTCCCTCCAGCACCCTGAGCTCTGACCCAAGGATGAGTGAGGGGCAGGTCTGGAAATGGCATGTTAATGGCATTCCCTTCCGCCACCCTTGCTTATTCCCATCTTAACACCACACACTAATTATAAAAGAAACCCTCAGCCTTGCTTACTTTCTCCCTTCCCCCACCTCTGCACTCCAGACAAAGTTTCCAAATAAACCTTGAAACCCGCTATCAGTTGTAAAACCTCTAATCAATGAAAGACACAGGAGCCAGTAATATGACACCCTTTGCCTCAAGATCTCAGTGTTTCTTGCGGAACGCCAGTCTTTAAGGTCAGATATTTGAGCTACTGTTTGGCTTGATGCTCGTGAATGCAAAGTCAAACAAGGGGCAAGCCCGAGTAGGCTTACAAAGCAAGCAGCATGCTGACTGCTGGCAAAATGGACATTAAAAAGGCATCCTCAGGTAGGAGAGCACTGAGAGGACAGCAGGGAAAAACAGGGAGAGATTTTGTAAGGTGGGATCTGTAGCATTGGGCTGCTTTGCCCTCAGGTGTTGATGAGCTGCAGGCAGCTCCAAAAGAAACAACTGCGAAGTAACAAAAGACATGATATGCAAAGTGTTTTAAGGAAAAAGCATGTGGAAAATAGCTGGAGACAATGCCTCCCACAAAACCCTTTTAAGTCCTCAGAAAGTCTCCTGTCTACAGTGAGCTTTAGAGCAGCCCTGAAGAGAGAGAGAGAGTAGGGGAGGAGGGATTCCACCGATGTTTGAAACAGAAGGGAGGGAGGGAGGAGGGGAGTTACTTAGGGAGGTAAAGATATAGGTACAGTGGGGTGGAATGAAACCAGCAGCACCTGGCAACTACATAAAATGTAGTGAGTGTTTGGCATCCTGTCTCTGGGAAGAGAAAGACCCCTGTTTTTAGGACGGCTCTGATTTGAAGTGGTTTAGCTTTGGGAAATGTGTTGAAACAAGAGAAAAGAAATTATTTTTATGGGGGAAGATGGGATTAGGAAACTTAATGCCACTATCATATCTGTGTCTTGAATGTCCTTTTGCTTTCTTGCTGCTGGGTTCCAGGGAGAAACAGAATTTTCAGTCTCACAAATTGTTTCTGTACAGACTTTATGGTTACATTGTTCCTCCCTGCTAGGATATTCCCACAACAAAGGGGGATGAAGAGGTTTTAACATCTGCTGTCTTCAAACAGTTTTATCAACAAACAGCTGAGAACTGTTTACACTTTAAAGACAGTCTATTTAGTTAAAATGCCCTGTGTTCCAAGTGCTGCTGTTATGACGATGCCTCAGGTTAAGTCCAGAAATAGGAGGTGCAATAATGCGTATTATTCAGAAGGTCATGTTACTGAAGACTGTTTAGAGGCTCACCCAACCCGCCCTGAAGTCAGTGGAAAGGCTTTCTCTGGCTTTAAAGGGCTTAAGAGCAAGCATATACCAATTCAGTAAGTAGGTGCAGAATATGTATTTATTTGATGACCAACTCCCTTTCTGGGCTGCAAATTGCAAACAAAAACCTTGTGCTTAATCCGGTGTGACAGGTATTACACATTATGCGGTGTAGACGCAAGAGCTACTAAATAGTTTTTGCTTTGTCACTTCCACAGCATTTATGATATTTCTGTGCAGCCCTTGCAGTAATGTTTCCTGGTGGAATGGGAGAATTTCAGGCCTGAAAGTGAGTTATGATGAAAATCACTGGTCTCTACAGTTTTCTCTCTGAATCAGACATGAGTATTTCATTTGTGCAATTCCAAAGGCTTTGCTGGAATCCCTCTGATTTACACCCATATGAGATCAGTATTAGGCCTCAGTGTTTTCATTTTTCATTGTTATTCTTGGCCCTGGTGTCCTTCTACCACTGGTGAATACAATGTTCCTAAAACACCAGCTGTGCTTGTGAGATGAGGGAATACTGGGGAAAAAAAAAAAAAAAAAAAAAAAGATTGCAGGGATTCACTAAACAAAGCATGATTTTATTTTGCCCTGTAGTCTTAATCTGAGCTTTCACACCAGTATTACTGCATTTATTTCTACAAGACTGTTTCTGATTACACTTGGGAAGTGAAGTTATAATCCTTCCTAGTAGAAAGACTTTTGTTACAGTAGCTCCTTATCAGGATCATTGTGCTAAGCTCAACATTAGCTTGTGTAATGACTGATGCTTAAATATACAACACTAGTCATGGATTGTGTGCTCATTTTGGCTTTCCAATCACTTTTCTAATAATCCATTCATATTGCTTACTGGTTCCAAACTATTATGGGTCTTGTTGCTTTTTCACTACAAGATAAGTGAGGCATAACTCCATGAATTACCAGATAAATAACGCTGTTCATGCCTGTTATCACACAGTTTATACCAGTTAAAACTGGTGGGAGATCCAAATCTGCCCCAGTATCCTTTGATGTGGGAGGAAGAGCAGGTTCAAATCTGCAGGGTGCTGGCCACTCCAATCTGAAACAGCAAAGCATTAAGCAAAGCACTGAGCTTTAGCTGACTGAGTAATGTGACCGAACCACCCGGCTGCTCAGCTTGCACAGCCAAGCCCTGTGTGAACAGGGAGGCAAACAAAGACTGTGTGTGACCACCTGTAGCATTTCATGCTCAAACCTGAGATCTGTCTGCTATGGTCTGCTACCCAAAGCCACCTGTTTAAAAGGTCTGAGGCACCTTCGCTGCTTATGGAAGTTGCAGGGAGTTTTCTCCCATCTAGAGGTAAGTCATTCACTGTTGCCACAGAAGACCAGGCTGCAGGTAAGGGAAAATAATGACTGGGGGTTGGGGTGGTGGTGGGGGACCAGAAAGCATCAGCAATGCTATTCTGCTGTGTATCCCATCAGAAAGTAGTTTTCAGTTTGTAAGGGTGAGCTGTTGCTAAAGGATTTCTTTAATTAATCTTTTGGGATGACAAATGTTTTGAAATGTTTCTAATAGCACTGACAGTCACACAGGCAGCAACAGTAAATTTAGTACTTTCAAGTCACATTTTGCTCTCATTTATACTGCAGTATATTTGGAGTTGATCAGCTGATGTCAGAAATTTGTCTCAAATTAACATTGGTGCAGATGATGCCAGAATCTGCTCCAGTGAGTATCCACTTTCTGCTGCTCCCACTAAACCACATTCATATGAAGCAATAGGAGCAAGACCCAGCCCTTCCCTGTGTGTGCCTGAGCAAGAGCGTTGGTATTTCCAAGTGACAGTGTGTCTGTCCTGGTTGAGCTGTGAAACAGAGGTCTGCCATGATAGAGAGATGTGGATGAGGTACTCCACTTGACACCAGCCTTGCTTCACAGGGATTCACAGCTGGCTCAGATCCTCCAGCAGAAAGCAGAGGCCTTGTGGCAGAGGCCTATGGGAGGGATTGTATCAGGATGGCCATTTACTGTGTCTGTTTCTCTGGGCACAAGATCTTCTTCTGAGGTGCTGAAAGTGTGGGCAGACCTAGTCCCCCTTCTCCTAAATAATGTTTGAGAACAGTGTTGGCAGTGCTTTCCAGCTTCCAGCATGGTGTTTAGCAAGCAGACTGGTTAGCATGGTGGTGGCTTGCAGCTTAGAGCTAAAACCAGGGGCTTAACTAACAGAGTCAGTTAAAATCCTGTATCGCTTTCTGGACCTTATCAAAATGTAAATCTGTCTTATTCTGATAAGATCCTTGATGGGTAATTGATTCATTTGTGCCTAAAATGGTCTCTTTGTTTTGCTAAGAACATGGTATTTGCTACATTATGCCTTAGGATTCTCAAATAGTACTTGCTTTCTACCTAAACCACTGTCCTCCATCCTAGAGGTATCTGAATTTCAGTGGTGAGCAAAATGGTCTTTGTGTATATGGCAAATAGTCAGCTGCTGAATTGCGTTAGGTGCATGGAGATCTCTGGATGCAGGTTTCCCCATGTGTTGGTCACTATTTGGCAGGACTATACACGGTATATGTGAGATCTGGACAATGGGTAAAATGAGAATTCCAGGAGTGTTGAGAACTGAGCATCAGAAGATGAAGGCTTATGGTAAGCCACCCTTTCT
>VXAV01010314.1:152685-164981 GCA_013399715.1 Alectura lathami | reverse complement strand
GCACGCTCAGTGACCGGCCTCTCCCTTCGCTTCCACCCCCCGCCCCGCCTCGCCTCGCGCTTTCCCGGGACCGCGATGTCGGGGGGAGCCGCAGACGGCGGCCCCCCGGCTCCCCGCTTCCTGGCTCCCCCGCCGCCGCCCCCCAAGAACGGTTCCAGCTCGGACAGCTCCGTCGGGGAGAAGCTTGGAGCCGCCGACCACGGAGCCTCTGGGACCGGCGGATCGAGCGGCGGAGCAGGGAGCGCAGGCCGTAGCGAGGAGTACCGGCGTCGCCGCCACACCATGGACAAGGACAGCCGAGGGGCGGCAGCCACCGAGCACCGCTTCTTCCGCCGGAGCGTGATCTGCGACTCCAACGCCACGGCCTTGGAGCTGCCCAGCCTGCAGCCCGCAGCGCCCGCGGCCCCCGTCTCGGGGGGCAGTGCCGCTCCCTTGGTCTCTCCTCCCGAGTGCGCCCGGACCTCTTGCATCGCTCTCAGCACCGCCCAGGCCCCCTCGCTGCTGCAGCAGACCCCGCCGCCTGCCCCGCTCCCCCTGGAAGGACGGTCTGCCCAGGAGCCCCCCGCCGTCAAGGATGCCGCCCCTCTGCTGCTGCCCAAAGAGGAGGAGGACGAGGCCGCCGCGCTGCCCCCCACCAGCGCCGCCGGCAGCGCATCAGCCGCCAGCCGGGAGTTGGAGGAGCGGAGGACGCAGCAGGAGGACATCGAGGAGCTGGAGACCAAGGCGGTGGGCATCTCCCCCGACGGCCGCTTCCTCAAGTTTGACATCGAGATCGGAAGGGGCTCTTTCAAAACCGTTTATAAAGGACTGGATACAGATACCACTGTGGAAGTCGCCTGGTGCGAGCTACAGGTAAAATAAATAATGAAAATTGTGAGTTACCAGAGCAAGGTCAGTCCCCCAGGTGCTCATCTGCATGCTTGATGGCAATACAACCATCAGCTCGGGGTCTGTCCTGTTTAGACAGGGAGCTGCAGACCTCACCTCTTGGAAGGAAGGTGCAGCCTTTCTTCGAGGTCTGAATAGTTTTCTTAGCTTTTTGTCTTCCTAAAATGTACTACAATCCTATTTATTATAGCCTCTTGTATTTTTACACCTACAGAAGACGTCTGGAGGTTTGTAGAAATAGCCTGTACGTATTTTCAGGGAGGCTGAGGGGAAAAAAAAAAAATCAATTTTCAGTTAACAGCAGCAACTTAATTTTTCAAAATCTGCTTAGATGCCATTATTAAAAAATATTGAAATGTAGATATTACAAATGCTTCATGTGTTTGTGCATGTGTTTGGGCAGTGGGCTCTTGTAGGAAGTAGCCTTAGAATATAATATACCCAGTCAGGCAGTGTGTAGTGTTTAGTTTTGCAGAGTTGTTTTTCCATTCTAAGATCTAGGGTTCTTACTTGATGCATGTGCAAGGAGGAGAGTAATTGTTTCCTCTCTGAAGTTTTGAAAAACCTTCAGTTTAACCTTTGCAGATGGCTGGTGGATAAAACTGGAGTAAGAGCAGAACCAGAGTTGTGCCGAAGCCCTGTCTAATGATGGCAAGAGTACCCTTAGTTCACACGAGTCAGAGCTTGAGTAACTGAGAGGCAGGTTGCTGTGCCTTCAGAGAAGTGGGAAGAGCTGGAGTACCAGGAGCAAATACCTGGTGTTGTATTTTGCTTCCAAAGCCTCAGTGTTAAATTAAAAGGCGAGTGCTTGTTTTTCATTGTTGTTTCAGGACAATCTGTAGAGGAGTTCCTGTAGTATGGCTTTATTATTGTGTGTGTGTTCTGATGCAACTGAGGGCAGACAAAAGAGCATTTGGTCAAATCCCAGGAGTTTTTGTGGAGGATCAGAGTAGATAGCTCAGTGAAGTGCGGTAGTGTGCCAAAACTTTGTTCTCCTCAAAAGCCATTTTGCATCTTTTCCTTGCTTTTGGATGACTACTGAAGCATTTCGGCAGCGCCTTGGTTGATTATGGTTGCCCTTATTCTATGCTTACTGACTGTGGAGGTAAACTCCCAGTTCTCTTTGAGGCCCTGAGGCATGCACCCTTCTGATGTGCTGGGTATGTACCTGCTTTGGTGGTCTCTTGAGCGTGGATTTTAAATGAGGTGTTGGGCTCTGCTTAAGCTTCTCTTGCTCAGTTTGAGCTGAGAGGGGATTAATTCCCCAAAGTGATACGACTTCCATTTGAAATTTTAATCTTTGCAATTTCGGAGTTCCTTGACTTTAACCTGTGAAATCTGTTTTAATCTTCACAGTGTACTTACTGATCAGAAACTAATGGCAGCTTGGCATCAGTCGCTTTCCACTAACATCAGCTCTGTTGAACCGTCTTAGTCATCTCCAGTACCATGTGAAAAATTGTCTAAAGAAGCACCTTCTTTGGAGTAATTTAATAAAGAAGCTCATTTATAAAGAGTGTGTTGCTGAGCTTTCTGTTGATTGACGAATTTCATGAGTAGTTCCTAAAATGACAGTGAGACTGCAAAAAGCTTGAATGAGAAAATATTGGTGGGGGCAATGTCTGCTCTACTTGGAGGCTATGTATTAAAGGAGCGTCACGTGGGTTGCGTTATTCTGAGGCCTGTAGCTTTCCTCTCATACAAAATGACGTTTTTAAAACAAATTTAATTTTTCTAGCTGTTAGAAGTATTCGGTAAAAGCACTAAACTGTACAGTTACAGAATATTAAGATGAAGTCCTGTTTCATTGCATCAGGAAATAGAAGGAGGAACTTGGGAGTTGTTGGTATGACGGGTACATCCTCTTTGGCTAGGGAGATGTAACTGTTGGCAGGGTGAAATTCCTTATGCATGATTTTTATCAAAATAAAATCTGGATTCATGAAGATGTTCAAACTTAAAATGTCATCTTGGTTTTCCAGTGTGCTGTGGCTTGAGGACTGGTGAACCTTCAAAGCATGCTTCTTTTATTTTGGAAATGGGAGTGTGTTTCTTTTGTGCTGTGTTACAGCAACCCTCACAAACTTGTGCTTGTTTTTAATTGCCTTTAAGTGTGTTCTTCAGCAATAAAATGACTTCTGTCTGTGTGTGTGCTAGCAAGCACAGGCATCCAAGGTGTCTCACCTCTCCAGAGCCACTAGCACTTAGCAGCACCATGCAGGTTCGGTTGTTCCTCTCTGGACCTGTCCAAAGTTGATAGCGGTGTATCACAGTTCTTTGGAGTTAGGTTCTTTTAAGGCTTTTGTAGCATGCTTGGAGTGCTTCCATTTAAGTTCTCTGCTGTTTGGAAGGAAGGAATATGCCAGCTGCTTTTGGTTCAGTTAATTTGTGTCTAAACATTGGAGCAAATTTTGTAGTAGGAATTCTGTGGATCAAGGACGGCACGGAGGGGTTTGTAATAGTCACCGGTGGAGTGACTGTATAATGATGGGCAGTGTGCCTGTCTAGTGTTGGTGTATGTCCTCTGCAGGGGTGAGAGGTAAAATCTCACCAGTGCTCCTTTTCGGAAGGAGTTGGGGTGCTGCTGGGTCAAACAGAGCTTGGGTTCCCAAGGGTGCTGATTTTTCTTTGGGGCACGTTGCTCTGTATCCTCAAGAAGGCTCTCGATCAGCATTGTCATTCCTTACGCTTGGTGTGAACTGTGGTGGAAACAGGAGAGCCGAAGTTCTGTGACTAGCTTAGTGCTGTTAGTAGCTCCGGCAGGGAAGGCCCTGTCTAAGGATTACAAATTTTTCCTCATCTGAGAAAGGTGGAAAGGCTTGATTAGAAGGAATTGTTTCAAGATTGCTCATAGATACCTAACAAAATCCCGAGGAAGGCAAGCTGGGACTGTCCGTCAGTCATAATTTGGGCATACAGACAGGCTGCAAGCTGTAACTGAATAGTTTAAACATTGGGTGCAGGTGTTTAAATTTGAGGCCTCTGCCCTGCTGTGAATGTGGGGGAGTGGTGAAGAGCTCAGAGCAACAGCTTAGGGCCAGTGCTCAGCAGCAGTTACTGGGGGGAAATTGTTAGTTCAGTGATACCCTTCAAATACTGCTTACTCTCTTTGTGTATGTTCGTCTTGGCTCCAGTTATCCTGAGTCAAGTGTGCCTCCTACTGTTGTCATTAGCACATCTCCTAAATTCAGTGAAGCAGCAGTTTGGGTTACTGCTGTAATGGTACTGAAGTAGGTGGAAGTTAGCAGAAGTGGTGGCTGCTCCTGTTTCCTACTTCAAAATATCTTCCATTGCATCCCTGTTGCTGGTCAGGCTTTCTGAGTTACATTTCTGAGTGGTGATGACTCTTGTCACCTCTCTGCACAACTCAGGTAACATTGTGGTGAAAATGCAGTGCCTCTTCCTGCTGCCTGTGGGAGGTAACAGGCTTGTGCCCAAGGTAGTCAGAGTCACACAGCCGATGGTAACAGCCACGTCTTGGGCAATGTGTCATCCTCTGCGGCCTTGCTTCCGTTTGGGTCTGTTTTAAGCTGAGGTGATTGTTTAACCTGTGGTTTACAGTACAGCCTGGTGCCGACACTTGCTGCACTGCAAAAGTGTGCAGAGTTACTTACCTGACAGGCAGAACTCGGAGCAGTAACTTCTCGGATGTGGAAGGGAAACTGAGCTGTTTTGAACCGTGTGTTTGTTAGGGGTTTGGAGACCTACCTTTCTTCATTTGGACAGCACCTTATTTTACAGGAAGTGTGATTTAGAAACTGTAACCAGAATATTTACATCAGCTGAAAACGCATTTCCTCCATGCACACAGCTTACCAGCCCCGTATACCCCTTGCCTAGTATGTGCTGCATCTCTCCTGTCCCTTCTGGAAAGGAAACGGAAGGGACAGGTTGGCTGGGCACCAGTCATGGTTACAGACATCTTCCTGCTGGTGTGTCACTGCTGTTCTTACCCCGCCACCAGCGTGGCGTTAGGCGGGTTGCTGTGTGCAGTGCTTAGCGTGGGGCCTGCTGAGGGGGAAGGAGGCCAAGTGCTGCCTCCAAAGCAAGGCAGCTTCTGAAGTGAAGCAGTGAGTTTAAAAGGTGAGCGGTGCAAGAGGAGGATGTTATGCTAGTTCCTCCTTTGAGGGGAAGCTGAATGTGAGCTTGGGTACCTTGAGATCTGAATCTTCTGGGTGAGATAGGGTAGGTTACAGGAGTGCAGTTCTGTTGTGGACTGTGAATTGCACATCAAGTGCAGTGTGCAGGATGCTGCAGCCTGCCAGTGGTGCTTTCCGTAGGCAGCAGCCATGAGAAACAGTTGAGAATGAACATAATGATGTGAACCATGGGATTCTGTAGTGCAGCCTGGTAGAAATGATAATGCAGCTGCTCGTTGCTTTTTATTACAGGAAGTAGTGAGGTGCTGAATAATATTTCCATATGTCAGATTTTGACTGTAACAGTGTATAAAGCAACTAAGCAGCTTCCTGTATTTTGGGTATTTAGTTATGAGGTACATCTTCACTTCTAGTGACCCTTCAGTTTTAATTCTACCTATCCTTCTGTCTTAGTTAAAGCTGTATGTAATACAGAGTTGTAGTTGCACAGACAGCAGTGGAGCATAGTTTCTGTACTGTGGAGGCTGCACTCCCTTGCAGGCTCACCCTGATAAGCATCAGCCTACTGAAGTCAAAATGTAATTCTTAAAAATCTCTCTGCTTTTTGGACTAGCAGAGCTGGGAATGTTTCAGAAGCTGCTTGTTCAAGTCTGACAACCAAAAAAGGTCTTGTATCACATAACTGTGGCATCCTGTAGGTTTTTTTTATTTTTTTAAGCTGCCTGCATTTTGCTCGCTGGGAGGCCTGACTGCAGAGATGCTGGCTCTGATGCGCAGTCTTAAAGCTGCATTAAAACAAAATGGAAAACCAGATCAAAAGCTCTGTGCAGTGAGAGGAAGCTGAGGAGCATGGACCTGGAATTCATCTGGCTGCTAACACGCCACTGAGAAATGATTACGTTCCACTCATTCTGGAGGAGTGAATAGTCAGCATCCTGAAAGAAACACACATCCTTCGATTGTAACTGTGCTGTAATTCTGTGCAGCTGATAAAAGTTGTCTGATCTGCTGTGGTGACTCCCATGCCTATCCTGTACTTCTGATCAATGTTTAAAATACTGTGCCGGTCTCTGAGCATAGCTGTGTGTTACTGCAACCCCTGTAACAGCAATGTCTGTCTCCCTCTCCCTGCTAGCTGTGTTAGTCATGATTGTTGCAGCTGCTCGTGAGAGAAGGCACATGGCAATGTCTGTGAATGTTATTGGGTCTTTATTAGCTTTTATTCTGCTCTCAGCTCTACAGGGTCCAAAATTCTGAAAGCGAAAATCTATAAATCCATGAATGTATGACACCATCAGGTTGCACTGAATTTCTTTTAGTTTGCACATGTAGCTTGAAATTTTTGCAGTCAAGGCTAAATGTACTTTCAGTCACTTTCCCACGTCCGGGCACGAAACAAGTTACTGGTACTTACTGGTTTCAGATCTCAGCCTTGGAAACTCCTTTGGCTAAAGAACAGAACCCAGCCATATTCCTGAGTGTTTGTGCTGTAATTGATACAATTGACAACTTGATAAATGACATGGGAAAGGAGCCAGACTAATTACCTGCAGAAGTATAAACAATGGTCAGGCTCCTTCAGACTTCACAAAGGTGACCCTGAAAGAGAGAAGGAAGCTTTAAAGTATGCTCTGGAGCTGCAGCTGTTAGGAGACCTCTACTTAGGAAAATAATCTTACCTCAAAGGGATGTCAGTTCTAGGGATGGCTGTGGTTCAATTTAGAACTGGCTGGTTGCAAGACAATAAATATAATTGGATAAGTAAGTTCTGAAAATGCAGTGTTTCTTATGGAAATAAATGTGTTCATGTTTGTTAGTTCAGGTGGGTTTGAGAGCTGTGGAATTAAATCTCTTAAATGAGATTTGTTTTGGGGTTTCTGTGGCTTAAAATAAAAACTCTTAGCTTGATAGCTGAATTTTTTAGGGCTGAAGGGAAAATATCAGGACCATAATCTTTGAGATGCTTGGAAGAGAAACCTGATAAAACTCCCCAGAGACATCCTGCGTAGGGCCCTTAGGGAGCTGTCTAGCAGAGTAATAAATAAAGCAAGCAGCAAGAGATCTGTGGTTGTCTCCGTGGATGCAGTGCATGGTGCAGTGCCTTTTGGTCAGCAATTGCCCTCAGGGCCGCATGTCCTTTTTCCTATTTTGTTGTGTTTTGTTCCATACCAGCAGACTGTTAACCAGCACAGCTTCAGCTGTCACCCAGGCTCTCCTTGCTGGTTGTGACAAAGGCCATGCTAAGCAGTGGCAGCCTTGACGCTTCCTGTCATGCATGTCTTCAGAAACTTTCACTTCCTGCAAAGTCTAGCTACTTCTTTTTGAGATCACCAGTTGCTTCTCCTAAATCATGGTTGAGATGAAACAGAAGCTGAGTACTTTTCTGTGCCGGTCTTCAGGTTCACATTTTCACGCTTGTCTTGATCTTGAGAGCCGTAAACATCTGAAAAAAATGGAAATGCAACTATACTGACTGTAACGCTTGGGCTTTAAGAGAAATAATAAATGCCATGCAAGTTTGCAGCTGGGCACAAGACTTTCTCTTGGCAGTGCATGTGTTTTTTTTTAATAGCAGATGGTACCAAGTTACTATTTTTGACTCTTAAACTTTAAATAATGATTCTATGGTTTTAACTTGATCATGTGCAGGGTCTGGAAGAATATTCTCTCAGTACACTTGACACACAATTCCTATCCTAAATAGCAGGAGTTACGGTGCTGCTTGAAATCTGATTTCTTGGAGTAGTTGAGGGCTTCTAACCTGAGGCATCTGAAAGCCTTTTTCAAATATGTTGTTAAAATTCTTGTCCTGACCAGTGACACCCACCTTCTTATGTTGGCATTGTAAGCGTTGTGGAGGCTGCCTGCAGTCCCCAGGGCTTTCTTCTGGCTCATTTTGAGAGCATTTCTAGTTCTGTACTGAACTTTAAACGGTGTCTGAATGTCTCTGGTCAATGTTCTACAGATACCCTTCTTTCTACTTAATATCCAGCTTCTTCAGCATATTTAGAAGTTGTCAAAAATAGGGTAGAACCGGTGCTCTTTAATGGGTGGGTTTGGTTGCCCTCATCATTCCCTTTGGGAGAGCCAGAGGAGGTGAGGAGGACTGAATTCATGGCCTCAGGCAGAAAGCACTTGAAGTCATCTCCAAGAGAGGGAGCTTGCTTGCTCCTGGTTTCATGTTCACAGCCTACAGATGACTCCTTAGCTCCTGTTTGCAGAGGATAAACATTGTGCTAATAATGTTTTATGCTACGTTAGGAGGTACTTGCAACAAGATCATCATGAATGTTGACCAAAGTAAAATGGGATGCAATACAGTGACCAGAAGAACTCAGATTCAGTTCTCAAATGTTCTTCTGAACCTCATCTCAGCTGTCACTGTAACCTGGTGATGACATGTGCATTGAACATATCCAGGTTATTCTAAAGCACTTCAGATTTGCCTGGTTAATTCCTAGCAGCACTGCATCTTACTTTGCCTGGATCACAGACAATTTAACATACTTAATTCTTTGGCAAAGGAGATTTGAGCCTGCTGAAACTATGTGTTGGTATTTTCTTTGTCTTACAGAAGCTCTTTAAGTATTAATGTCCACCTAAAGCAATACGCCCTTTTCACAAGCATAATGTGTTCTAAATCACTCAGGCAGAGAAACATACCTCCTTTGGATTTATCACTTTAGGGCTAAGCAGAATCTTTGGGACTGCTCCCTGTGTACTTGCTCAGAATTTAAAAATCTTGCGAAAAGTTTATCTTTTGAAGACTACCTACACTGTAGGCAAAGTATCTGTGAGCTCTGAAGTGATGTGCCGATGGCCGTGGCCCTGTGCTTTGCTCAGGGCTGTGTATGTTAAAGTAGGGGTGCTGTTTGTTTTCAGTGTGCTTGAGAAAGTGGTGCTGAAATCATCCAGTCTCCTGGTAACAGCCTGGGCAGCAGTTCTATGGAGTATCGGTTTTCAGGACAAGATCACTATGGTGGTTTTTGTCTTCTCATTTCTGCAGTAGTTGGCAGAATTCTTTCTAGCACCTCACCAGTAAGGTTAAAACAAGGGGGAGGCCTTGGGGATGCTGTGAACGTGTGATGTGGGTGCTGTGTTTTGAGCCATACTCCAGAATGGTTTGGATCTTGTCACTCCTGTTATTAAGTGGTCATGGATAGAAACTTTCAATGGCTGCCTAGTGCACTGCTTGTTTTTTAGGACAGCAGATGGTGTGGAAAACTGCCTTTATGAGGCTTCTTATATGAGGGAGAAGCATGGTCGTTTCTGTTTAGCTGTCCTNAACTACAAATGCAAAAACTTGTTGAAGTGATTGAGATTTTTTTTTTTTTAACCACAATTCGGAAGAGTGAAAAGAATATGAATACTGATTTCCATGTCATCTGGGTAAATTTGAAACAGCTGTGTAGGAATGCTTGGCCAAATGGAAGACGGTACCAAGTGACACCAGCAGTTACGTACATTTTAGCTGGTTTTGCTGTTTGAGGCAATCNTGAGGCTTCTTATATGAGGGAGAAGCATGGTCGTTTCTGTTTAGCTGTCCTGGATCATCTGTTCCATCTGCGTGGTTTCAGCCACCCTGGTTTCTTGGTATCAGTGGCTGAAGATTGTGGGGCTCTGACAGAACAGTTGGGGCTAGCGAGGGAAAGCAGGCAACTACAAATGCANTGCTGACTGTTGCTGGCAAGTTTATGACCCCAATATGAATGTATTTTGACTGCTGTAGAAACAGCTTCTATCCTGACAAAGACTAATGACATACAAACAGTAACCCACAGATACTGCTATTAAAAGCTTTGGCAATCCAGGCTGATTATCTGAAGGATCTGCAAATCTGTATATGCTTATGTAATAGGCATCTGTTAATGGCAGTTTCTGAACCGTTAGCAGGTTTTGCTGAGATGTTGCAAAACGTTATTGTCTGTTTTTTAAATCTGCTTCTTTATCTTATTCTTACAGGTTTTTCCAACATCGAGCTATTTTTGGTTTGCATCTTTGTTTATTCAGCTGCCTATGCCATACTTTCATTCAGGAAATACAAGTTGTGTATCTGTATATAAAAGTGCAAGATAAGAACAGTGCTCTGCTATGCTATAGCTGCTTTGGGCTCAGAGCCTTTGAGCCTTCCCTAAAGAAGAGTAGTGGTAGGTGAGACTGAACTTGAACTGGAGAGTTCTTGAAAAGCAAGCTGCTCGGACAAATATCTGTAGAGTAAGAAATAGCATCTGGAAAGACAGAATTATTTTTATGGTGTCTCTGGGTATAGACCAGTAGGGACAGACAGCATGTGGAACGTTCTTTGAGGGCACAATCTTTATTTGCATTTGTCCTGGTTTGGGGCTTGGTGAGTTATTAGGTTTGCCAGGAACAGCATGCTGAAAATGGAGAAACTGCAGAAACATCTCATGCAAGATGACTTTAAGTTCACTGTTAGCATGTTTCTTCTGTGGTTTTCTGTACTTCCTTTGCATGTAGCTTGAGCTTCTTGTCTGCAGATAAGCAGCTGAGGAGCAGAATGCATTTCAGGTTGCCTGCACATGGTGGGGGAAATAAAACCCAACCTACTTGAATTTGACTTTTGTTGCCTGTTGATGGCAACTGTGAACCACTGCAGGTGGCAGTATGAATTCTTGTGCTCTTCTCATTGTACAAGCCTTAACTTATCTGAGACAGTTCAGTATTTACTCGTGGGATCGAAAGGGGGATGGGGTGGGAGTGAAGAGGCTCTGGGTTGCTGCTGAAGGCTTAAATGCTGCAGTACATTAATAGATTGTGCAGGGTGCGTACCTGAAGATCTGCCCATAACTAACTGTCCTTAGTAGTCAGATATTCCTCTGGGAAAACACATTTTTCTTTCCTGTGTTCCTCTTTTGTAGACTACGTGCTTGAACACTTTGAATTTTAGGTTGGTGATTAACTGCTTCGGAAGAATCTGTAGGAACTCTGGTCGTCCTTCCTCTTGTGTGAATACCAACACAGGTGGAAGCAGTGCTTGTCTCAGGAATGGCGAAGCGAAGAAATGGCCCAGTTCTGTGAAGAATGCTCAGGCACCTTTAGACTAAGATGGGGTGAACAGAGGGCGTTTGCCTGAACCCACTCTCCTAGAGCAGCTGGGTACACTTAGCATGAGCAAAGCATCTCCCCGAATTCTTCTGGTGGTAGCCCCCTTTGTTTACTGTTATAGCAGATTGCTGGGTGGTGGTCTGCCTTGTGTAACTGAAGGTTTGCTTCACTAAGCTTCTTCAGTGGTTTGACCTCTGCCAAAAAACAGTTGTGGTCTTCTAATGTGGCAGCTTAGAAGACAATTCAGAATTACGAAATTATGCTTGTGTTCTCTGATCTTACTCTTGTATCGCATCCAAGAGTATATGTTGCTCAACTTCTGATCCTTAACTTCTTTGCGAAACCCACATGATTTGGGTAAACTGATGAAATTTGGGGGGGTGCAATTACTCCATGTAAAACCATTGAGTCTTTACCCGGTAATTCTCAACTGATCTGCATGTTAACTAGGCAGGGCTGGGTGAGTGCAGTTAGAAGCTGCAGGCGGTAAGCACAGTGATGTGCTCAGCATGTTTTGTCACTTAAGGAGTATGAAACCTGAGGAGGTTGGCACTGGAATTCAGCATGGAAAAACTGAGTTAGTTGACGATGTACAAAAGCATTTTCCACTTTACAAATGACTTCTCTCCTTATCTTCTCTGGCAATAAAGTGCACGGAAATGGCATCCTTTTTTTCTAGTTCCTGTGTGTAGGAATGGTCATTGTTCTTGCTGCTTACCTGTTCAGGAAGTGCTCCTATNAACTGATCTGCATGTTAACTAGGCAGGGCTGGGTGAGTGCAGTTAGAAGCTGCAGGCGGTAAGCACAGTGATGTGCTCAGCATGTTTTGTCACTTAAGGAGTATGAAACCTGAGGAGGTTGGCACTGGAATTCAGCATGGAAAAACTGAGTTAGTTGACGATGTACAAAAGCATTTTCCACTTTACAAATGACTTCTCTCCTTATCTTCTCTGGCAATAAAGTGCACGGAAATGGCATCCTTTTTTTCTAGTTCCTGTGTGTAGGAATGGTCATTGTTCTTGCTGCTTACCTGTTCAGGAAGTGCTCCTATCCTCCCCCTACCTCTCCACCCTCCAAAGAAAACACTATCAGTCATGGCCAATGATGCTTGTGCTTTATTGCCTAGCTTTGGCCTTCCTGCATTGTCCTGTGGTCCCTGGATAAGTCATCTGGCAAAACATGGATTTTTTTTTTTCTTCCTTTGCACTCTGGGATGGAGTAGCTTTTGTAGCTGTCTGTGTA
>VXAV01010314.1:129222-152075 GCA_013399715.1 Alectura lathami | reverse complement strand
GGTAAATAAAGCTTTGCTGTGAATCTCACAGGAACAGTTTTAGCGCTAGGCTCATTGAAAGGAGAAATGAAGTTGAGCCATTTTCAGCGTGAATTTCTTTTTCAGGAGAAGTTGTAAACTTTTTCTAGAGTACTATACAAGTCCTCTTATAGAGATGATGTTTCAGCCACTAATGCTGGGTTCTACTGGTATTAAAAGAGCTGCTCTGAAATCTAATTGTCTCCTTTCCTTTTGTACTTTTGTTAGGTTAAAAAATTTACCCAGCCTTCTGCCCAGTGGTCTTTTGGCCATTAACCCCAATCTGGATTTCTAGCAAGAACACTAGGATCCCTCATGTGATCCTAGTGAATCCTACCAATGAATCAAGTGCAACAAGATTCATAATAAATCTGCTTGATGCTGATAATTAAGGGGGAGGGGTTAACTTGACTTTGCGGATTGTAGAGGGTTTTTGCTGCCATCCACGTGTAAATGTGCCTTGATTTATTCTGATAATATTGAGAAAGGGGAGATGGAGTTCTGCCAATGGCCATTGGCTATGTGGTTGCAAAAAGCAACACGTTGCATGGGCTACTGAGCATAATGTGAAACTAAGTGCCATAAAAAAAACTTCAGTGCTAAGTACATGACTGAAAAAAGCACTTTAATGGGAGAATGGGCATGGTCATTAACTTAGAATAGCTTCTCTGCAGCAAATTTCTGCAAAGTGAGTGCATGGTTCTTGGTCAGTGAAGGCTGCAGTATATGTGAATGAGGCTGAGTTAGAAATAAAACCAAACCTTGCAATGACTACGGACTTATGCTAAAAAAAACATGGAAATCAACCATTATTATTAGCTGAACTACCTGCTGCTTAAACCTTCAGAGGAGTTGCTTGGTGCTTTAAAAAGTGTTCAGTTTCAAAGGGGCACTTAAGCAATTCTGAAATTTCTATGGTTAACACCCTTATAAAATGGAACAATAAATATCAGTTAGCTCCTGCTGTTAGCTCCTAGTTTTCACAGGCCTCAGAACCCAACCCCAGCCAACCAAAGCCGACCCAAAACATTGTCTGGTTGTGTTGCTTTGTCTGCATAGGTCTCGCTTTCTTGCACATATGTTGTGTTTTCAGAAGCAGTTTCTGTGTTCCTTGTAGAACTCACTAATGTGATGCATGTGTGATCGAAGCTCTTGCAGCCAGTATGAAACATGATTTGCAGCTCTGGAGGTTTGGGAGATCCAACAGACCTCAGGAGGCCGCAGCTGTTGTAGACTCCTTAAATGAGAGGTGTCTGGCCTTTGAACTGCAAGTGTTCTTCGGTGAAGGCTCATGGTGGCTGAATGTGTGGGACTGGTCTGGAAGATGGAGGCAGCATGCTTTTCAACGATGGTGTTTATGGCTATACTAGGAGATGATTTCAAGAAGTCTGCAACATCCTTGCTTCATAATCATGAGTGGACTTCAGTTCATGCTGTTTCTGACTTTCTATAAATTGATAAGTTGTCTGGAATAAGTCATTCTGATACGTGTCTGGTTTTTCAGCTGCATAGCAATGTGTGATCTTCTGCTCTGGTGTCGAAGCACGAGAAAGCCTTTGACTGGAAGCTCATTGGAAAGCCATCTTCTAGTTCAGTGTCAGGTTTGTGGTCTGGGAACCATCAGTGTGTGCTGTGGAGATAGCAAGGATAGCTGTTAGCCTGTGTGGCTTTTCTGGCTTTTGAACAGAGGCTGCAGAAAAGGAGCCATTTGGGGGAGTTCTTGGGATGGAGTGACATGAAGAGGCTTGGTGCGTATTTGTGCAGCCCCTCTGGACATTGCTGGGAAGACTCCCACCACAATGATTTAGTGTTTGAATGTTCAGAGCAAGACTTGGTGGCAATTCTTAAAATGGTGTTTGAAATGATTAATGATTAATGAGTAAGTTCTATATCATTGAAACTCCTTGTATTACTGACCATCAGCTTTCACAGAGTGCAAGTTAATACTTATTTTGCTGCTTCTAAATGTACAAAAATCAGTTCACTTGTTCTTATGTTCCTGATGGGATGGATTCCTTCAGCAGAGACTCTGGTCTTAGTCTAGGGACCACACATCTCTTTCCAGATGAGCCCTGTCCTCATCAGTCATTGGAAATACTAAAATATTTTTTCTAATGCCACAAAACCATTTGGTTTTAACACAGGTTGTAGTGAAATGAAAAGGGTCTCTATGTGAGAGCCCAGAACTGAGAAATCAGCTGCATGTACTTGCTGTAATACTGAGTTAGTGCAGTGCCTGTGATCCACATGTTTTAACATGAAAGTCAATCAGGTTTTTTTTTTTCCCTCTAACGGTATCAACACAGTTCACTCATCCAGTGTTAGAAGCTGCTTGTTGAACTCCCTGCTTGCTGCTCTTTGTGGGCTGCTCCAGGTTTGAGAAGTGAGCTCTGTGGCATACAAACACAACTTTGCTGGAGTCTGGGTTTGATGGTCTGTAATTTTGCAAGCTGACTTTGGAAGAAACATGTTGCTAATGCTCTGTATTTACTTAATGGTTGTCTGCTGTTCAGTTTTTTTTACCAGCACAGGTGGGACTAACACAGTAGGTAGCACTACAAGATCCTGCTTGCAGTTGCCCAGCTGCCATACCTTAACTGCTTGGGCTGTGGATTTTCAAGCAGAGTGTCTGTTTCAAGCTTAACTGTTTTCAGAAGCTTCAGCCCAGGTGGTGCAGGTGCTGCAGAGACGTGCTTACTCTGTTGCATCCATTGCCCTCTTAAGCTTTTGTACATCAGAGTTGTCAGACAGAGGCCTAAAAGCAGTGTTGAGACAGGTGAGTTGCCTTTGTGCTGAGGAAGTATTTCCAAATAGATATTCCTGAGATAATGAAATTTCAAGATAGGTGGCATTTCTCATGTGAGACTGGGATCTCATCTTTTCTGAAGCTCCAAAGGCTTGGTCCGTGTTGCAGTCTGTCAGAGTACATGTTAGTTGTCCACATGATGCCATCTGAAGGAGCTACACTTACAATGCATATTGGCTTCGTTTTACAAATAATTATTTCTGTATAGCGTGTGCAGGTCGGGCTCGGTATAGGAAGTAAGTTATAGAAGGCTGTAGAACATCATTCAGTTTTCTTATTTATATTGCAGATGTTTAATCTATTAAAGTTTGTCCTCAGAAAAGGCGTTCTCCACCAGTACGTAAGTATCTCTGAGGAATAAGGATTGAAGTTTTCAAGCAGAGAATCTTTTAAGGAACAGCAGCTTCTGTTTCTGCAGAAGCAGCAGTCTTTGCAACTATTAACCTTAGTGTTCAAATGATGGAGACCAAGCTGTGGTTCTGGTATGTTGTAGATGGTCTAATGCGAGGATCTGTTAAAATGAACTGCTCAAGTAGCTTTAATTATAGTAAATTCAAATCTTGCAAAGTTGTTTTCTTACTATTGTACTACTATTGTAAAATCTTCCTGCTTTCCCACAAGCTTGAGAGAAAGATGGTACTGGAAGATATATTTTTCAAATAAATTTGTTACCTAGAATGTTTATCCTTTTCAGGCTAATGTATCAGTAAAATACAGGAGTTTGTATGTTTGCAGTTTGGCCTTTTAACTACCTCTTGGGTTTTTCACATCAAACTGGACTAGGTAGTTTGGGTTTTAGTTGAAATGGGGCCACCAGCAAGCACTGTTTCCCTGCAGGCTGCAGGGTTGTAGATGTGTTTTGGTCTTTGTGTGAGGACAGCCATCATGATTGCGCAGAGGAAAAACAGTCCAGAAGAAATGTATGTAAATGAGACCAATCCAGGAAACCTAAACAGTCTAAACATAGCTGCGGAGTAGTACTTGCCTGCTTTGAGTTCTGCTCTGGTGTTTAGAATCTAGCACACCCTATGGACATTCCTTTTTACTTAGCTCAGAGTCAAGTCTGTGCACTGTCTAATGCTGTTTGCCCCTCCTGGGAAGTGGGAGCTGCAAAGTGCTTTGGGAGGGAGAGTGGGCAGGAGCTTGCAGTGGGAGAAGGCAGTTGTCCCTCGGGCTGGCTGCAAGTTGGTCCCTTCCAGCTCCTAGGTAATTCTGTGGGTTTGCAGCCATGGTCTCTTCTGCTGTCTTAAAGTTTCATCCTGTCCTTACAGTACCATCTTGTTCCCCTGTCTACTTTTGGAAAGAGCATGAATTTCAGAGAAAAGCATCCTATTCTTACAAAGCCGATCACTGCCAGTAGGTTTTTTTTTGTGAAGTCCTTATTTAGGTATGGGTTGTGAAATCGGTTGAGATAGGAGTTTGTAGTGGCACAAATTTTAGTTTCTAGCTTATGGCCTTGTTTGTGTGACTAACTCCGAAATGGAGTCGTTTGGACTGAGTCAGCAGTTCAGTGTGCTGAAAGTGCTGAGGCTGCCTTGGTTTGGTTTGTTCTGCACGTTGGTTTGCTCTGCAGGTGGAGATCCAAACTGGCTGGTTATGCAGACCTCCAGCTGAAGATGAGGGTGGACTGGGTCCATCTGAGGAAGTGTGCTTTGAAATGGCAAGTTGCAAGAAAGCTTGGGAGACTCAACATGTGTTGGAGGCATAAAAGAGATGAAAATAGCATCAAAATCTAGCAGCCTCTGTAGCCAAAGTGCTCAGGGCAAGAGCAGGCAGGGGTGGAACTGCAGTTCTTTGTTTGCAGTGCAGTCTGGCTTTTATTACTTGCAAAGTGAAATCATAAGGGGGAATATCTGTTTCTGGTGAACAGATATGTTGCAACTGATTTTGAAGAAGCCTGTTCATAAATTTTTCAGCCTGCTAACAGCTTTGAAGGACTGTAACTCCTGAGACTGTGATTAATCTGTCCAGCTCCTGCTTATTGGGCAGCCTGCTGGTCTTGTTCCTCTTTCGCAGTTACTGGCACTGAAGTATTGATGCTGGTGCAGTTAACATAAATTCAGAGTTTTAAAACTTGCTACTCTGTACTCTAATTCATTGTTGGCTACTAAAGTCTATTTCCAGTATTTGAGGTGCTGCAGCAGCAGGTGCTTCTGCTTGGCCCTTGTTTTTCGATAATCAGGGCAAACTAGAAGCAGATGAACTACTTATTTTTTCTGTATGCCCCTTCTGTAGGAATTCAATTCTGTGACCCAAACTACGACAAAGATGTTTGAGCTGCCTCCTGTTTTGTTGGAAGAGATGAGAGTCATGGGTTCTGTGGAGCCATGTGGTGCTCCTTTCCTTTGTTGTGGGGTACCTGAGGGTTGTTCCTAGTTATCCCTTGAGGGATCAGTCACTGGGGGCAGCTAGCTTCCTGCTTTTTCTGGGGTTGTCCATCAGCGAGTTTAAAGACAGTAGAAATGCTGCAGGGATCTCCAGTTTGCATTCCTTTTTATAGATCAATGATTATGATGAGAAACCAGCTTTCTTCCGGGAATCTTCTTGTCTTCATTCTTTTAATCAGTATGAAGCATTGCCTAGGGCATTGAAACTTGAAGGCAGGAGCACAGAAATGCTGTGGTGCTAACGAGACAATTGTCTTAGGAATTTGGTGGTGTTTTGAGGAGAACTATAATGCCACCTCCACCTTTTGATCCTCTAGCAGAAGTGGTCTTAGAATTGGATTCGCAAGGAACTGTTTCATGCAGGTGGCTGCTGGAAGTACTGCGGTCTCTTTTTGGATCAGAGCCATCCTGTGGAGAAGTTATTTTATGTTGTAGGCATATCTTGAGGAGCAAGAAAATACAAAGCTACCTGGAACTGCTTCAGAAAGCATTGGTGAGGTTCTCCTCAGTTTCTCTAGACAAGAAGCATTCAAACACTGGGGGGTTTTGATTAGGAGGTTGATCGTGGCATTCAGGTTATTCCTGAGCTGATGGAAGAAAATGTGGGAGCAGCAGCTGGGGATGGGCGAAGGCAGCGGTTGTGAGGCGCTTCCAGAGCGTTGCCTTTGCGGACGCTGCTTCTATTCGCGTCCTGCTGCCCATCAGTTGGACGGAAGGCTCTCACTCTGGAAGTTGTTGTAGCTGCTCTGGTAGATGCTGTCCTGAGATCCTCCTGAGTCCTGTTTCTGCCTGTGGGAAAAATGCTCTTGTGTAGCCTTGGTTGTTGCAAGAGCGGGGAAGGACAATTCTTTCTAGCAAGAGTAAACCTGTGCACTTGTTAAGGTAGTGACTGCTGGATGTGAGACTACAGCCTGCTCTGAGTGTGTGGTATCTTTATGATACTTGTTAGCTTCATTAAAATTGTTTTACTGGGGTGTTGCTTGGGGTGGTGTTACAGGGCAAGGAATTTAATTTAAACCGAAATATAGGGGACCTAATCCACTTGCCCTCTCTTACTGCAGAAACGTGGTATTGCCACTGAAGCAATGGATACAGTACTGGAACACTTGTGCAGCTTTTCAGACAAACCGCTTCTATTTGGATTCCTGCTTCTGTGGCTTCTTGTGCGTGCGGATTTGCTGAACACAGAAATGTTTTTCAGATGGAGCCATGGTGTTAAAGCTGTTTTCAGATTCCTTTTTGGCTAAGGAAACTTTTTCAGTGTTAAACATGGTTAATAAATAACTTTGATGTACGATGCACAGAATATCAGGTATTTGAACATCAGATACTTCACTTTGTCTGTATGAATTCAGGAGGAACACTGAAAGAGGTCCAATAATGAATGATCTCTCTCATGGAGTCTTCTAGAGATTACATAAGGATTTTCTGTTGTCTGCAAGTTCTTGGCCTACACTTCACATGTCATAGCTGATAGTAATCCACGAATCTGTGAAGCAAATGAAGTATGTTGTTTGGATGTGTTTGCAGAAGCAGCAGTAAACTAGGAGGATGTAACTAGGCTGCGTATGCAGTGTTTGTTCCTATGCTGTACATAAACGTGAAGCTCGTGCACTGTTGACTGATGCGAGTTAACTTCACAACAGGAAGAACATGGGCAGTCTTGTAGGGAATGTTGCTTGAATATTTAAGCCCATTGAAGTTTGTTACCTCCAGTGGGACTTCTGGAAGGGAACAAGCCAGCAGCGCAGGGATGTTAGTAGTTTGTGTGCACCTCCATCTTTGAGCTGTAGTTTTGAGCACCGTTAATAAACCTTGGGAGCCATCTTTGTACTTCTGCATGATTTCCATCCAGTGTATTAGTACAGAGAAGTGGATCTAGATAACTCTTCCCTGTGTGCAGTGGTTCAGTGAAATATGTTAGGCCAAAGAACTGTAGTCTGTTTCTGATTCTGTACATTGAGTAGTTCTGTATCAGAGGCACTGAAGGGTTCACCCTGGTGTTCTGGGCATGTACCTCCTCCTAAAGGACTCAAGTCCTGCAGAAACCTGTGAAATGAAAATAGAGCTACAGTTGCTCTTTTGGTGCTATAGGCTAATAAATGTAGAAGGTAATCAGAATGCATTGTGGAGGAGGCTTTTTTATTGCAGTATTGTCACCCCATAGATGGGGAACTTGTTTTTTGTAGCAGAGTTGAGCTGGGATGGTTGAATGTACCTTCCCTCTCACTAACAAAGCAATCACTTCAGCACAAAATGAGAACTGATGTGAGCTCCAAAAGTTTTAATGAGGCATCTGAACCAAGTGACAAGGTGGTGCAGCTGGTTAACAGCCCATCAAGAATTCTGTTCAGCCAGCACTTCAACTCTGTAATAAGCTGTGTGGATGAAGGATAAGCCTTATTGTGAATTGGTGTCAGATGGCAAATGTGCTGTTTATCTTCCACAGATCAAATAGAAATTGAAAGTGAAGAGTTCTCTATTCAAGTACTGATCATCTTGGTATAGCACAGCATTTTGATTACTGACACTAATGCTCATGCTTTAAGGCTGAGCAAATTGACTGAAACTTTCAGCAATTCTTGTTCAGACTTCTGGGTCAGGAAACACAACTGCTGCCTAGAGAGACCCTAGAATAGAAATGACTGAAGCCTGAACAGTTGCTTGCCATTCTTAGACCAGATTGTCAAGGACCTGGGAGATTCCAAAGAAGGTCATGCCCAAGTCATAGGTTACATAGCTACTGCTTAAATTTCTGTCTCTCTTATTGGTTGTAAAGAGAGCGAAGGAAAAATGTGTACTTTACAAAGTTTGAATGTAGTTCATAGGTTTCTGAAGCTGCTGTGTAGTTTTATGGCTGTACTCTGAAGACTGCAAGCGAAATATTTGAGATTTCCTGAAGGAAATGGTGGCATTGGGCAATATACTGGTTAGTCATAGCTGTTGTTTTCTGCAGAAGTAGAGCTTGGTTCTTACTTGGATCAGTTCTTCAGTTCTCCTCTAAGTGTTTGTGCTGACATGGTAAAATTGGGGAGAGGAGCAGCCCAGACTTGTATTAATGTGTGCATTCACACACAGC
This sequence comes from Alectura lathami, assembly GCA_013399715.1. NCBI lineage: Eukaryota > Metazoa > Chordata > Aves > Galliformes > Megapodiidae > Alectura > Alectura lathami. Next base: position 143,785 of record VXAV01010314.1, on the reverse strand, counting down.
GCTGCTCTGGATCAAGCTCACAGGTGTATGATTTAGTTTGATATTTTTTTTTTCTCCTGGGAAGAGCTGAGTGCTTCACTGCCTGATATGTCATCTCCATGCTTCTTAGATTTTAAGTAGAAAGCTAAGAAATCAGATGGTAGATATCTTGCAAGCCTGTCAGCCACGCTATTCTAGCCTTTGTGAAGGGGACAGGTTCACTTCCCTGCCAGTATCTTTTCTGGAGAGATGTGGGACATACCTGATTGTCTCATTCTTTAAGCAGCTGCTCGCTTCTGTCTGCGGTGAGCAAGGTACCAAAGTACGCTAGGTACCACCTTAGGCATTGCTGGAAAACAAAAATTCTCACAGCACTGCAATTCCAAAAGGTAAACTTTGGGAGTTGCATTAAAAGTTCCTGTAACCTTGTGTATTCTGGTCGGCTGGTGTCCTGCAGAGGGACGAAAGGTTTTTCTCTGCTACCGACTTCATGATGCACATTGCATTTACACGCTCCTTACACTTCTGATCCCTCTTCTGGTGTTTGTTCAGTGTGAGGAAGTGAGGCAGCATGGCTTCATATCTAACCTAGCTAGTGAGATCGTCTCTGCAGTGTTCCTAACTTCCTTTGTTTGGGCATCTTTTTTTTTTTTTTTTTCCCATGTTCTGGTTATTCCTTGCTGTCTGCCTCCTGTACATCAGTAACACCTTTAGCACTGATTCTGAGCATCCTCGTGACTTATGGGCTCTTGGCAACTCAGGATTTCGCCAACTTTCTTCTTTCCAGCTGAAGACCTGCAGGAAGCTTATAACTGTGACTGATCACAGCTTGGTTGTGTTTAATGGTGCTGGAACTTGGTGCAAACAAGCACACATGTCAGTGTTAGTGCCCTGTTATCAGGAGCTCCTGGTGAGGATGGCTCCTCAAGCACAGGCTGAGTCTATGATGTTGCTGCCACCAGGTGTCCTAGATGCTGCTGCTGCTACTGGCTGGGTGCTGCTGAGTATTTAAGAGTGGAAAGAGACCACAACAGCGGAATATAATTATTGGTGGTGTTCTCCCCCCCTCCCCCCTGCTGTTGAATCAAAGCTACAAGCAATTGCTGGAAAAAATGGGGAGCAGTGCTACTATCTTTCAATCATATCTGTAGGCTTCAGTTGTGGATACTTCCTCTTTAATGTTACATAAAGTTCTGTTTATCTTCTGAAGCTTGAGTATCACCTCTTCCAGCTATGTATAATTGACTTCTTCAGACTGGATTCTTCTAGTGACACCACTAACCTTGTGTGTAGGCAATATTGCTACTTCTGGCACATGCATTTAAAAGAAAAACAAAACAAAAAAACATACTTTATTTTGTCTTCCAGTACAGGGTAGAAAGCTACCAGTGCTTTGAGTAAATTGCCAACCATTTTAAATAGTAGATTTTGATATTTAGGGGATTCCCTGTTTTCTGACAATTCCCTGCATGCTCCCCCTGTCTGCTACACTTTCACATTCACTGTCAGCAGGAAAGGTCGGTTGAACTAAGATGCACGAAGTACTTCCAAGCTGCAGACTGCTTCTGATCTGCATGATCTAATTTTTGTCAACTTAAATGTTTTTTTTTCTTGGTGAGGTTGGTGCTTGTTTATTAAATAAATGGAGGAATCCTGTAAACTTGAGCCCATGATCAGTAACCTGTCATGTCTGTGAAATACAAATCAAAAAGGAATGCCTGGTGCTGTTTTTTTTTTTTTTTTTTACTGACCCACTTTCTCCATCCAGTCACCAGAACACTTCAGCTCTCAGAAAAGTTTTAACAAATTTTGAAACTTTTTCTCTGCTCCCTTTTTAAGAGTTGCATTTCCCTTTTCATTATCATCACCTCCCCATCAGCTCGCCCAGGCATTATCTCTGTTGAGATGCGTGCCCTTTGTTACTGTAATTCTGACGTTTGAGGAGCAATGCTAAGCTTGCGTGTGTTTGTGTTTGCTGCATCACTCCCCTGTACTGATGGTAAGAGTGTGCTGCGTGTGTGAATTGAAATGCTAGAAATAAAAATGTGGAAGAGAATGTACAGGTAGATGCTTTTACAGGAAACGGTATGGTTTAATGTGAGTAATCTCAAACGTTCAGTTAGGATGGTGACCTGCATACATGCCTGCGGCCTAGAGCGTTTTCTGAGTGCTCCTGCCTGAGCCAGAAAGAAGTCTACAGAAAAAGCCTAAATCAGGAAATTTAAAAGGTGTAGTAGAGTTCCAACCCTACTCCTTTCTGTTGTGTTAAATATGAACACTGTACTTCAGTGTTGTCTCTCTCCAGATCATCTGCACACTCCACTCAAACTGTCTGCAGCTTACACACAATAGAGTCTTGTGGAGACTGTCCAAACAGGGACGTGAGACGGTGCTGTCAGGTAGTGTTAAGTTGGCGTTGCATTTCGTTCTGCTACCCATCCCAGGAACTGTGCCTCCTGTCCTCGAGGATGAGGAGGAAGGGGGTTGGAAATTGCTGGTTACTAGCATCCAGAATACAGGAGTACTGAAATTCTTAGATTTGCTTTCCTGTTAGTTAATTTGTCTGTACTGATGTAACAGCAGAAAACTGGTAGTCATAAGTCCCTGTTTTGGGACTCTGCAGGCTGGTGTCAAGCTGAAAGTATTCTTCCCCATCCAGCAAGTGATGTGACTTCATGCAGACAGAAGTTGATCTTGATTTCTGATTTCTGCAAGTGTGGATAAGGAAGCAACACTCAAGTAGCAAGCAAGCAAATCCTTTCTTCCTTAAAAGCTTTCCAGAAATGTTTGCAGAGCTGTTTCTGGGGTTGAATGGCCCAGACTGATGGAGGGAGGAGGGACAGTTAAGGGGTTTCATGTTTGGGAGGTGTCTAACCTTCTGAAAGCTAAGAGGACTTCAAGTGTTGCGGCTTTATGGCAAGGAAGCCTGACTCTTCTCTTATTTTTGTCCATCTTTGGCGAGTAGCCTTTTGGTTTTGTTTGTTCTTTGCTTGTGTTCTGGCTGGTGTGTGTGTATATTTTGGGCAGAAATAACATTTTATTTAAAGAACAAACTGTGTACTAAGATGGTCTGTTCTAATACATTGCTGCACCTGTGTGTGGAGTGTAGTCTGGAAGCAGACAGCTGTGTTCTGGCAATTCTTCCCTTAGCCTTGCAGACCTGATTGCTAGCTCCATGGTTAGCTAAAGGACTATATAACTCTATACACATCATATTATACAATTACACTCTCAAAAAGGGTGCTCAAATGCTCTGAATACTTGAGAAACTGCATGCCAAACAAACAAACAAAAAACCCTCTTGCATGCTTCTGCAACAGTGGCTGCTTAGCTGCATTTAATGTGCTTTTTGTGTTCAGTGGCTTTAGAAAGGTAGACTGGTAGAAGGATCTGTAGGGGTCCGTGATCAGTTTTCGTGTTTATTGCTGAACAGAGATGCATTTTGAGCAGTATCTTCCCCCACCCTTCCTTCTTTCTCTTTCTACCTGGTCTTTTAATATTAGAAGGCCAAAAGTGGTTTGTGTGACACGAAAGTAGACAGTTTTTGTGTGCTCAGACTTCCACTTCTAGATACCAGCTGTCTGCTGGTTTTTAAGCTCAGTGGATTCTTTGATATTTAGTTAATCTTGCTCAATGGTTGCTGTGCTCATTTTTCCTCTGAACTGTTAGATTTTTTCAGGATGAGAACACTGCAGCCCACAAAGCCCTGGTTCCATTAACAGCACTGAATATCAGAGCACTGTCTTGCTGGCTTCTCCTCTGATGACCCCTCATTAACCTTGCCTAAAAGGCTTGCAAAGCCTTTCTCGTATGCTGCAGAAGTGCACACAGAAGAACATTTGTCTCTTCTGTATCCTACTTTTTCCTCTGAATAATAGGCTAGGAGCTGCAGTGGCTTCCCTCAGATTTTCAGGCGCTTGGGAAGCTTGATAAAACACTGCTTGGTGTAACCTCAGCAGAGCTGGATTATTTTACCTTAGTTATGATTCAGTTTATCTATAATTCAGCAGCGCTTTGAAGTCGTGGCTATATGTTGTCAGAGCACATCACTTGAAGTAAATTCATTCCTACTAATTTGTCTAGTGTTTTCTAGCACATCTCTTGGATAAAAGCTAGATAGTGTTTCTCCAGTGTAGTTTAAAAAAAAAAAAGGCAAAAAGCCAGCCTTACTGCTTGTGCGAGCAATATAGCAATGCAGAATTTCTGGATCTAGTGGTGTGATGTGCAGAAAGTTTGCTTCACCTGCCAGACAGGTGAAGCACTGTCTGCTTCCTCTTGCTTGTTTGTCTTCCTAATATTGCTGAAGGGAGCTGCTCTGGAAGTTGCTTAGCAGATCACACACTCAGCTATTTTTATTTATTTAAGTTATGTAAAAATCCATTTTAAAGTTGACCTCTATCACCTGTCAGTCTACTTGTGGAAGATGGCAGATTTCTGGGTCAGGATTGTTCTGGTGCGTGTAAGGGTTCTCTGGCTGTTTGTGTTAACTGTACTTGGTATAAAGAATGGGAAACCGGCTTTTAAGATGTATAGTGCTTGTTGAGAATGGATCCGGTTGCTGCTGGTGGAGTATTTCTTTTGTTGTCCACTTGTTCTGTCTCATTTGCAGTGTATCCCAGTGCAGAACTGTGTCCATCTGTCAGTGGAGTGTGTCACTTCTGTCTGTTAGTGAAGTATTTGCAGGTACTTTTCCTAACAGGTACAGCTGCTTTTACTGACATTTAAAACTCGGTCTTTGACCTGCAGTTGTGGATGTCTGCTGTATTCATGTGTTGAAACGCTTTTCTTCTGAGCTGCTGCATTGCCTTGTAATTTAGCTGAGGCTACCTCAGTGCTCTTTGGTGTCAGCAGAAATGGACAGCGAGGCAGGACAGGGTGAGCCCCTTCCTTGGGCTCGCTGTGGAGCAGAGCAGGGCCTTGCTGTTGCCCCTGGAGTGTGCTGTGCTGCGTGGGTGGGCCTGGGCCTTGTCACAGTGCTTCTGGGACAACACTTGGAAGGCGTGCAGGAGGCTGGAAAGGAGAGTGTATGGAGACATTACTCAACAGACCCTGTTACGTGAACAACCCAGTTTAAATTTAAGATTATTTTAGGTGACAGAAATGTATTTCCTTCCCTTGTTCAGAAGGATGCTGAACAGACACTAAGCTTTGGCTGAAAAAAAATCACCAAGGGACTATGGATAGCTTCTGTTGATGAGCCTCACTTTCTGTGGCTTGGCAAAAAAGGCAGTCTGGGCTTGGTTTTAGTTGTCTTTTTTGTTTTTCCTCCATGTATGTGAGGTACCTAGGCATAGGGACAGAAAGCAGGTGGTAGCAGTTCTGTGTAATTCATGTTCCTCCAGATCAAATACATCAGTGAAAGGCCTTTATCCCTGGTGTATCATGAGTGACCAAAATTCCTGTCTTATGTTGAATAATGTAAGTACCTCTGGTAGCCGTTTCCTGACCAAAAGAAATGAGAGGGAAGAACATGGATAACTGAAGACTGCCAAGAAAAGATTATGGAATGGCATTGAGCTGAACAATTGTTTCACTTACTGCCTCTCTCTGCTCTGGCCCCTGGCACTGCAGAACCATGGGTCACGTGCTGGGAAGCCTTGCTGTTTGTACTGGCTTGTCAAAACAATTTCATGTAGGTGGAAAGGAATGAATGAAATGAGCGGAGTGGGCTCGATGCATCTGTTCCAGTTTGTTTGAAGGGCAGCCCAGCGCTTGGGATGTGACGCTCCAGTCCTTCAGGGAGGCTGTCGGTTCAGGAGGAACAACGCTGTCCAGTTTATGGGCTAGTTAAGTCCATTTTAGGAAGCAAGCTCTCCTCGAGTTTGACAGCTTGTGTGTTTTTAAATATTTGGGCTATATCGGCTCAGCCCTCACTGCAACTGTGATGCAAGAATGTGATTTGCTAACATCTAGACTTAGGAGTTTGTCTTGTCTGCCTGGGGTTGCTTCATTGTGTGGTAAAAACAAATGACTAGGGGAGGAAGGAAGGTGTCTGATTTTCTATTTTTGGTTGAAATTCTGAAACAAATTGGTCTCTGAGTGATAGGATATCAAGTCATATTATTAACTGTTCTTACAGTGGTTTATTTATAAAAGTGTTTCTCAGACTTGTGGAAAAGCACCTTATATACCTTTACATTTTGCTTTGTTTCTGGCTTTTTTATTTCAAATGAAAGAAGATATTAAATTTGTTTACCCAGTCTTGTGTTTTGTGATACCAGAATGTCAAGTTGTGAAGTCTTGTTGCTTCTTGATGGAAACAGCAAATACAAGCTGATGTGATGGGTCTCTACACATGCTTAGACCCTGAGCTGCTGGGAGAAAGAGCTGCAGGGAATACGGATCTTACTCGATTCACCTTTGATATAATATAATCAAAGGCAATAGCTTATTGTGAATGATGCATGATGGTGGTGCTTACTGTTTCTTCAGAGGTGGACATAGAACTGGAGCAAGGGAGGCTCTTACGTTCCTTGCGTTTAGCCTGTAGTCTGACTGCAGGTTGCACTGGCAGGTCCTCGGTACAAGTATAGCCACCAGTTGTATATGGAGACTGATCTTTGTCGGTGTCATTGTACATGATTATCTAATATTTTCTTGAATGCTACTTCTCTTGCTTTTTTCAAGTACATTCTCCATTTTCTGCTACCTAGCATTAGTGTTCCTTCAGGGAAAGAAATGGGAAGACCTGTTCTGGATGAGTGTATGATCCAAGGAAATGAGGGCAGTTAAGGCAATATGCACTGCTAGTCTGATGAAACAAGTGGCCTCTGTCCTTTCCTTACAGCTCTGTCCAGCATTAACTCTGCACTGGGCTGCTGCAAGGTGCCATGTTTCCCTGGTTGCAAAAACGTCGCTGTTCTCTCTGGGTGGGATTTGTGTTTGTTGGCCTGTGTCTGTGTCCAGCCTTGTCTGAGGTCATTAGGGCCCTATGACTTCCAAAGAAGTGTTGGATTAGGATGTTGTCACTGTCTGGATTTTCTTTTTTCTCCGATCAACGCCAGCAGTGGAGTGTTGGGTATCTGTTTTAAACGTCACACGTACGTTTGCAGGAACATGATGCTGCCACTGGTGTGACCAGAAAGAGAAATGACTCAGTTAGGAGCCTGCTCCTTGGTAAGAGTGATTAGCAGTTGTTAGTTTCTATTTGGGGCCGGTAATGCAGTGTCAGGGAAAACCCAGTGAGGCCCTGAAGGGAGACAAGGCTTGTGCAGGTTTAGATGAGAAGTTGATGTCAAGTGCAGTCTAAAATTGGTTAGTAATGTTCATGGTTAGGGTTAGAATACACAAAATAAAGCAAACTTAATCCAAATGTATATCTATAATCAAGTTTTTGGACAAAAATAAATGCAGGTGTTCATATTACGTAGCTAAATTTAAGTGGTGTAACAAGCGATTGTTACAGTCTGATTTTTATTATTGCCATAAACAGTAATTGGGCTTAGAGCTATATGCATGGATTACATGGATGAAGTGCAGAGGCTGAGAATGCTCTGCTTCATTTGCTTTGCTAGAATGAGCAGAACACAAATTGCAATGAAATAATGGAAGTATAGAGTTTCTTAAACCACGTGTTTATGATCTTTTGATTGCTGTGCCTATAGCAGCTCGTTGCTTTTCTGTATCGCAACTGCTTGTAACAGTCAGGATTAAGTTGGTTTTGGACAGAACTTGTGCTGCTGTTTATTGTGAAGAAGGGCAAGCTATTAGCTGTGTGAGACAGCTCAAAAGGAAGCATTACTTCCATACTAAAAAAAACTCAGCAAAAACCCAAACAACCAAACAGAAAAACCCACCACCAAAGCTGAGCAATCATGAGTATTTAATTGTTTTCTTAGTGTTTCTGGCAAATATGTTCTGTTAAAACTTGTTTGTGCGAGTGTGCTTTCTGAAAGGGGGGGGGGTGAAGTGGTGGTGCTAATTTCTGCAGAGGGAAATAGTTGCAGCATTGAATGCTCTTGATCCCTATTGATTGGTTTGTGATGCTTAGGAACTTGGCAACTTGGCATCTTCCTAAGCAACCATGTATGTACGAAAGTGATCGACGCAGGCTCTGATGAGCTACTGATCCCTGAAGTAACTACAAACCTGTTCTCCTCCTGTTTCACCCAGAAGACTCTTACACTTCTGAAAACTGGAGCTTCATTTGGAGATGAAGTGGTCTGTGCCTCCTAGTGAATAGAGGGTGGTTTGGATGTTAACATGGCTGAATAGTGTTGAGAAAACACATTAGCTGTTAACAAAGGGAGAGGAATCACAGCCTGGTGGACGAGAGAGGGCTGTGAAAAGTTTGAGTAAGCCCCACATGCTTACACTGCTGTCTTCTATTTGAAAAGGAAATGTGGGATGAGTGACTTAAAATTGTCACCCAGATCTGACACAGGGCCTTGGTTATTTGTCAATAACTGGTCAAAATGCCAATTTCTGGGCTTTAAGTTCATCTTGAAGTGTTTCTAATACTATCTGCATATGGATCCAGTTTGTCAGCTGATCAGTCTGACTGGTGTGACTAGGCGTTGGTACTCTGATAAAGCTGGAAGATGTAAGGAGCCTTTTGATATTTGCAACTTATTCTGGTAATAGCTGGTCAGTCTTGAAGGTATTAGGCAGTTGCTGTTGGATAATACAGCAGGATTGTCCAGGAATGCTTTTTTAGAATTTCTCTGGCCAAAAGCTTGCTGTCTCTGTGTGAATTATGTCTTTTGTTTTCCTTGATGCTAGATTACAGAAAAGTTGCTCAATCGTGAGATCACGCTTTTAATCACAGAAAATCTAACCCAAATTCATTTGCCTGCCATTATAACTGCATCCTATTTGTTAGGTGTGTTGCTGTACTCCCTGTATGGAGAGGTAATCCTGTCTGTTGCCAGTGGTCTGGCTTCTATACACAAAGGAATCACTGAAGATAATAGATGTGTATAATCTGAGAAATGTGCTTTAAATGTTCAAGGACAGGCCAAAAAGGATCACTTCAATATTTTAGCATGTTGTCTCCCTTCCACCTCAAGTCAAACAATCCCTTTGAAGCAGGGGAGGAAGAAACAGGAGTTAGGAGATAATCTATGATCAGACTTGTAAGAAAAATTATGATTTAAAGAAAAGCTGTAATAGAATGCTCTCTAAATAGAGTATTTACCCTACTGCAAGGGTAACTGTGGATAAAATGGCATTTACAGGGTGCTGATTCTTGTTCGTTGACTGTATGTTGCTGTCTCTCTAAGAAATAAAACAAAGCTTTCTCATCTTTTTCATTAGGATCGGAAACTGTCCAAGTCAGAGCGACAACGATTTAAAGAGGAAGCTGGGATGCTGAAAGGACTTCAGCATCCCAATATTGTCAGGTTCTATGATTCCTGGGAGTCTACATTCAAAGGAAAAAAATGCATTGTTCTTGTGACGGAACTCATGACATCTGGAACATTGAAAACGTGAGTAAATTCCGGCATGTCAAGGCATGTGATAAACATCACCAAACCAGAGCACTGGAAGTAGGTGGTAATTCAGAGCAGATAAGGACAGAGCCCTTTTACTGAGGGCTAAACTTCTGTAGGGGAGTTCTTTAGGAGTAGTCTTACTAGCACTGCAGAGTACAATGGTACATTCTTTAACAAACTTGTCAGGGTCTTGCTTGTCCTAGTAAGCATGTGCAGGGAAACTCTGAGTTTGCAAGCTCAAAGAATGCTCCTCTTCTGTACCTTTCATGTTCCTCACAAGCTGCCTTCCATCTGGCATGAGCTGTTTTGTAGAGTTTGAAGCACAAATTAATTCACTGCAGTAACACCCAGAGCTTTGCAAACACAGTACCACTAACCTGTAAAAAGAAGGGAAAAAAACCCACGCTTTTTTAAAGTTAAAATGTCATAAGGCATTACCTTAAAAAAATCTGGAAGTATTTACAATTTTGACCTGTGAAGCTGAGTGAAGCTATGTCTGTTTTTAAGCCAGAGACCAGCAAATCCAACTGCTATGAAGGCCCTCTAGTGGTATTTAAAGCTTAGAGGGAGTTAAACTGAAACCACGCTTTTGTGGAGATGTGAGTTTGTTCAGGAGCACACAGTCACTGTTAATCTCCTGGAAATAAAGCTGCCGGGGTTTAAAAATTCAGGGAGTGTGAGCTGTTGTCTTAATTTGGTGCCCATTTAAGTCGTGGAGAAGCATTCAAATCCTAAATGTGTAAGCAGACTGTAAGAAGGCTGGAAACAATTTGCAGTCTGTTTGGTTAAAATAGCCCGTGAACTTGTGTTTTTTTGCAATGCTTATTGATGGCCACAAATGGACATGCTTAAAACAGGAAAAAAGTGCTCTTGGGAGTCTGGACTGTAATTATAGGGAAGTGTTTGTTTCTTGAAATAGTGCTGGAGGGTTAAAGATGTTGCAACTTTATCCAACTTTATGTTCAGGAAAGGCTCTTCTGAGGTTGTTTAAGGTATTTCAGATAAAGTAATAGATCAGTCACTGCATGTCCTGTACTTAGAGCAGTATGAAGGCTTTACGGCTCTGTACAGATGCCTCTGTCTAGTTATCTATTTTCGTGGCAGTGTATGTAGTGTTGGGTATAACTTTTCCTCCCTTTCTTACTCAGTCCTTTGCCTCACAGATTTGATTTTTTGGATTGCCTTGTTAAGTAGTGGCATAAGCAAGATAAAGTAATAACTACAGGATAAAGTTCTGATGGGAAGAAATGCTTAAGCAGCTGAACTGTCTATTTCAAGTCATAATTATGCTATTAATGAAGACAGCACTTTTTTTTCTGACTTAAGTCTCAGCCTCTGGTTTTGTTTCTGAAGGCCAGGGTTGTGTTCCTCATCTACTTACAATGAAAGTGTTAATGATGTGGTGTAAGATGCATGGCTTCTTAGCTTTTTCTGCTAACTTAGGATTTCCTCTAGATGAGTTGCTGTGATGGATCATGAGCCTTCTTTGTGTTATAGTTTTTTTTTTTTTTTAAACAAATAATTGTGAGAGAAAGTCAAACTCCAGTTCCTGTGTATCTCTATTTGTTGAAGTTAACTATTATGAGAGCCTTTGCTCTTGAACTTGACAAGCAAAGATGAGAAAGGTCAGTGGAGGGCCACCAAGAAGGCTAGGGTTGGAGCACCTGCTGTGTGGGGGGACCCTGAGAAAGCTGGTCTGCTTCACCCTGAAGAAGGGGAACCTTTAGGGGTTGACCAAACAGCAGTCTTGCAGTGCTTACAAAGAAGTCCGAGGCTCTTTCTCTTGGTGCATGGTGGGTGGGAGGGGTAGAGGCAACAGACATAAATTGGAACTGGAGAGTCTAACACAGGGCATAAGGAGGAACTTCTTGACAGTGTGGTCAGGCAGGCAGTGGAGCAGGTTGCCCCGAGAGGCTGTGTGCTCTCCTTCCTTGGAGATGCCCAGGATGTGACAGGACACAGCCCAAATTAACCTGGCCTGACTTCATGGCTGACCCTGCTCTGGGAGGGCACTTAGCCTGGAGGCCTCCTGAGGTCATCTTGTACCTGAGTTATTGTATAACTAGAAAAATTAAAAACATATTGGCTAATAGGGCTGTCTGGGTATTTTTAAGTATTTATGTATTTTTCCGTTTTAAAATGCTTTCTCCCTGAAGTGACATGTGACTTGGTTCATGCCAGTATTATGGAAAAATTACAGCAACACTGCAGGATGCTGGGTGCTGGTTGGACCCAGGTCCTTTAACAGTGAGAAGTTGGCAGTCCGCTAGCATATTTGAAACCAAGAATGTAATTAGGGATTCCAGATGTTGAACTGAAGTGCCCCTACCATGTGATCTTTGGAACAGGCTCAAGAGAGATGAATGAGGATTGTGTCAATAGCAAGAATTCAAGTGGTAGCTGATGTGATCCAGGTCCTCCTTCATCTTGTCTCCTTCCTTGGCCTGGCTTTTTTTCCCTGTCCGTCTTTACATTCTGTTTCAAGACTCCTCCTGGAACTAGGTGCTGATTGCTTTTACAGTTTTGTTTTCACAGCAGAATTACTGCTAGCAATTTGTTTTCCAGATCTTCCTCTGAACTGGAGAAATTGAAGTGACAGGAATTTAAATGTTGAGGTTTTATGCTGGTGTTGATTCAAGACTTGCTCTCCTTATCAAGTGGGTATGCAGAAGACTGAACACTGCTACACAATAATTGAACCTGATTTTAAGCATGCGGTTGTTGAACTCCATCCAGGTCATGGAATTTACTACCAGTCTTGTGGCAGTGTAAAAGTGGTCAGAGTTTAACAGTAACATTGGCTAAGTAGGAATCAAGTTACTGCAGTACACAGCATACTATTTCAACAGTTCCTTCCCTAAGTGTATTTCAGCCCATATTCTTTTAAAAAGGAAGAAGAAAAGACCTCTTCACTTTCAACTCTTCTACACAAAGAGGGGTTGTGAGAATACTTAGCTGGAAAACACTTGAATAGGTCTTAGGTTATTCACCTTGTGGCATCTCTAACCTGTTGAAGCTGAGTAGAATAAGATTGGACTCCTGTGTCACAAAGATTGGAAAAGATTTTTTTTTTTTGTATGAATTCTAACTCTTCTGACATGGATTTCAGAAAGCAGCAGTGCTAGAACAATTAAGGCTGGGTCTTGTTCTGAACACCGATACGTGTGGATTCTCCCACAACAGTCCTTCAGCGTAACCTTTTTAAAGATTTTTCTTTCCTTGTCCCTAGTTTTGAAGTGGTGAGTAGTAACTGAGCAAACTTGGGCAATCACATCCTGTGTGAGGCAGCACCAGGGAAGTGATCTCTGAGAACCTGATTTGCTTAACAAATGAATTTGAAGTAGATTTGAAGTGTAACCTGGAATCCTTGATCAAAGTGGTTGGACTGACATTGATAACTAAGGTGTAGTGACTTCATAGCTCCTGCACAGTCCATAACACCTCTGAGCTTGGCTTTTCTTTATTAGCATCTTTGGCTCTGCTGACCCACTCCTAATCGTTCATCAAGGAAAAGGTTTTAACTATGTAAGCAAATATAGCTTGGAAGGTAGGGGGAAATAATCCACTTCAGTAAGTACATAAGGCATTGTAATGTGTAAGTTTTTAACTACTTGGTGGGAAAGCAGTGCCTTGAAACTGAGCAAGCCAGGTGTCTGATTATCTGAAGGCTGACTTTGTATGCAAATAAATTATTAGCTGTAGATCAAGCATTTAATTTTTATCCTTCAGTGCTGTGGTCTCCTGGTTAGAAGGAGGCAGGTAGGAACTTTCTATAGGGCAGCTTTTCTTTGAGGAGGGGGATCCATCTTCAGCTCTTCAATTCTTGAAATGCACAGGTATTTTTTTAAAGAGATTGTGAAATTTTAACTTCGCCTATTTAATTACTGCTTTTTCACTTCAGAACAGCAAATGATAGAGCATAACTTGCTACTTGATAGTGAAACTGAAGTTTGAAAGACAAGTGGCCGTGTTGGAACCTGTTTAACATACTGTTGTTTTTCACTAGGTATTTGAAAAGGTTTAAAGTGATGAAAATCAAAGTTCTGCGAAGCTGGTGCCGTCAGATACTGAAAGGCTTACAGTTTTTACACACGCGTACTCCTCCCATTATTCATAGAGACTTGAAATGTGACAACATCTTCATTACTGGCCCCACTGGATCAGTCAAGATTGGAGACCTTGGTCTGGCAACCCTGAAGCGAGCTTCTTTTGCCAAAAGTGTGATAGGTAAGCCACTACTGTTTTGAAGGCTGGTGAGCCAGTCTAGGTGCTTGGGGACTTAAGCCTTAAGAGCTTTCCTTAAAAATATGGTTTCTAAGGTACACAGTCAAAGCCTGAAGATGTGCAGGCTTGGTTTCTTGGCTGTTGAAGTCACTTGGTGTTCCTGATGAGATGACATGTTGACATTGTGGTTGTGCGGTTGATACTTGTATAGTAACATTCAGTATTTCAGAACATAGATTTACTGCCTTGCCCAACAGCTTTGTGCAACATTGTTGATAAAACCACTCTAACTACATATTAAAGGTGAGATTTACATGCCCCTTCAAGAAACATGCAGATGGATTGTGGTGATTAAACATTTTGATATTTGGTTTAGCATGAATTTGTACAGCCAATTTTTTGGGTTGTCACCAGGAGTGAATACTCAATCTCTTACACTCTGCGAGTAACCAAAACCTGAGAAGTACCAAAGAAAGTCAAAATATATCACAGTCAGGCTGTGGTACAATGCCTTAATTGGGAAGTCTCTGGACTGCAGATTCGTGCAAGTTAGGAGGATGCATTGGGGGGATATTGCCTTGTACTTGCTCTGTTCTTGTGTTGTCCACTAATGACCATTTCCAAGAAGTAAGCTTTTGGGCTGATAGAACTAGTATATCTTTTCTTGTAATGTCTTTAAAGAATTGGTTTTATCAGCTTTGTTCTTATAGTTGGGTGAATAGACTGCAAGGAATGAAGCTGCTTTTACTTCCAGTGTTTAAGCTTGCTAAAATGCCATATTGCTCAACAGTCCTATAACTAGAGTCCCAGATGGGATCAATGATGTGTACCCATAAACTCTGTTGAAAGCGATTTGCTGAAATATTTCCTGCTTCTTAATCAGCTAGCAATCTTGGAGTGAAAACTATGTTTTCAAAAAAAAAAAA